>JALNQF010000119.1:0-136754 GCA_028456385.1 Ophiosphaerella korrae | reverse complement strand
TAATTAATAATATATTATAAGAATACTTAGATAAGTTTATTATAGCTTACCTAGATAATATACTAATATATTCTAAAGAAGAAGGTAAGTATATAGAGTAAGTAATAATAGTACTATAGTACTTAGACTAATATAACCTATAACTAAAGCTAGAGAAGTGTAAATAGGATAAGATAGAAGTAGAGTTTCTAGGATATACGATAAGTATTAACAAAGTTAAGATAAGCTAAGAAAAAATTAAAGTAGTAGAAGAATAGAAGGAACCTAAGATAGTTAAAGACGTATAATTATTCCTAGGATTTATTAACTTTAATAAATACTTTATAGAGAGAATTTTAAAAAAAGTACTACTACTTATAAAGCTTATAAGAAAAGATATAATATAGGAATAGAGAGTAGAGTAGAAACAAGCTTATAAGGAACTAAAGTAAGCTTATATTATACTACTAGTTTTAAAGCAATTTTATAGTAACAAGACCCTAGTAATTAAGATAGATATATCTAATCTAGCCTATAGAGTAATAGCGCTACAAGAGTATAAAAAGAAATAGTATCTAATTATATACTATTTAGAGAAGTTTATAGAGTAAGAGGAAAGATATAATATATATAATAAAGAGCTACTTGCGATAGTTAATATACTTAAATATTAGAGAGTATACGCTAAAAGCGTAATAGAAGTAATTATTAAGATAGATTACAAGAACCTAATATACTTTATAATAAGCAAGAAGTTAAAAGATAGGTAAATACAATAGTTAGAACTACTAGGATAGTATAAATTCAAGATCTAGTACGTACTAAGTAAGGAAAATAGCTAAGTAGACGCGCTTAGCTAAAGATATAACATTGTAGGAAAGAGACAAGTAGTAGAAGAAGCTATACTCTAGGATAATAGATAAAGATACCTAGTACTAAACATATAACTAGTAGAAGAGTAAGAAATTAATAACCTAGTTAGGATTATAAACAAGGTTCTAGAAGAATTACAAAAAGTAATTATATAATAATACTATAATAACCTAGTATATAAGTACCTAGAGAATATATAAACTATAGAACTAATCTAGAAGAACTATAGATTTAGTAAGATAAAGGAGAAAGTAATATAGTTTATTAAGAAATACGTAGATTACTAGAAGAATAAGTACAAGATATATATACTTTATAGAAAAATATAAGTAATTAAGATACTAGAAGAACTATAGATAGACGTTGCAATAAACTTTATTATAGGACTACTAACGTTAAAGGACCTAGTAACAAGAATAGGATATAATACAATAATAGTAATTGTAAACTAATTTACAAAATACGCTAAGATAGAGAAATTCTAAAGTAACTATATAGTAGATTAGCTAGGATACGTACTACTAGACGTACTAATACAAAGATATAAGATACTAAAAAGTATTATTAGTAATAGTAATAAGCTTTTTACGTTAAATTACTAGATAACGCTGCTTATAGTAATAGGGACAAAAAGAAAGCTATTAATAGCCTATTATCTATAGATAGATAGATAGATAGAATAGACTAATAGGATATTAAAGATATACCTAAGGATTTATAGTAATTAGAAGTAAAATAATTAGGTATTACTATTACCTATAGTATAATTAGTATATAATAACAAGTACTTAGAAGTAATAAGTAAAATACTATATTTTGTAAACTATAGGATATACCCTAATTTATTTAAGAGAATACTACTAGGACCTAAGATAGAGGTAGTATTAGTTAGAGTAGAAGATATACAAGAACTCTATAATAAGATAAGATAAAAACTAGAAAAAGCTTAGAAATAAAGTATTTTATATATTAATTAAAAATAAAAAATAGTACCTTAGCTAAAAGAAAGAGATAAAGCGTATCTTTATATAAAGAATCTATAAATAAAGCAACCTAGTAAAGGACTAGATTATATTAAGGTTAGACTATTTTTAGTTAAAGAAGATAATAAGCTAGTAACAAAAATACTAGAACTACCTAAGGATACTAAGGTACACCCTAAGTTATATATAAGCTTACTAGAACTAGCTAAGCTAAAAATACTAGTATAGCGACAATTCTAATATTAGAAGGAAGAGGATAACAAGTTTAAAGTTAAAGACCTATAAGGATATTAAGAAATAAGACGCGACGCCTTCTAAAGTATATAGTTTCTCTAAGAGTAGCTAGTAAAATAGAAAGGCTACCTAGTAAGTAAAAATATATAGGAACTTAAAGCTAATCTATAGAATTATTAGTAGATGCTTAAGAAAGTAAGAAGTAAGTACAATATACTAAGATATATAGGATATATAAAGCTATAGCTAGGATACAATAGATATATTAGTAAAAGAAAGTTCTATAATAAACCTGACTATATAGAGCCTATAAAGCGCCCTTAGTTGTAATAAATTTATTTAATAAGCTAATAGTAGACTAGATAGTAGAAGAAGAGGTAATATTAATAGTAGTAGTAGAATAGTTAAGAACTTACGCTAAGACCTTATTACCTTCTTACTCTAACTCTAACGCTAGGTACAAGGCCTTATAGCGAGTACGCTCTTTAGTAGATTTTAATATTTTCTTATTACGTAGTAAATAAGTAATAATAATAGTAAGAAGTTTTTTATTATTATTAACTTTTTTAAAGAACTCTTTATAAGTTTAATTAAGAGACTCTTAGGTTATACTAATATAGGGACGCCTTATATAAGTACACTTAGTATACTTTAGAGTAGAATCTAGTATAATAAAACAAGGAATACCTAAGAGAGAATAATATAGATAAAGTGTTTTAGAAATATAGTTTATAGTAAAGATTTCTAATAAGAGATAAAGTCTATAAGACTATAAGGGAAGTAATATTGTAGTAAGATAGTTTTTAACTAGAAGGTAAGGTAAACTACTTATAAGCTAGACCTAGCTAATAGAGGCCTAGGCTTAAGGATAGACCTAGCGTAAGAAAGGGAGATAGTGTTATAATACTAAGTAGTAGGTAAGCTATTGTATTGTACGTAATTAGGCTAGGTAATATAGCGTAGTAGAATACGTAACTATTTAGTAGTAAACGCTCTAGAGTAAATACTCTAGAGTAAACGCTCTAGAATAAGTGCTCTAGAGTAAACGCTTTAGAGTAAGCGCTTAGGAATAAACGCTAGATAGTAAGTATATAGGAACGTTAATAGACCTTTATAGACTATTGTGTTTAATCTCTTCTTTACTTCTTATCCTAATAGAGTATTATAACTAATACTTTAATTAGATTCTTATCTACCTATTAATACTTATATACCTCGTAATACTCTAATAAGAGCTAACTATTAATTAAGCTAAGTAACTAACTTATTTATTAACCTCGCCCGTCTTATAGAAGCCTACTTACCCTTGTTACCTTTACTAGTTCTAAGGTCTTAACAACTAGGTTATAAAGTAAGAATATTTAGTTAAATACTTCTCTAAGAAAATAAAACTAGTAGGTCTTAACTACTTAATTAATAATAAAGAAATACTAGTAATCTATAAAGTATTTAAGTAATATAAAGTATACTTATAAAGAGTAAAATATTAAATAAATATCTATATAGACTATAAGAATCTTATAAGATTTATAATAAATAAGGACTTATTATAGCGCTATATAAGATTATAGAAATACTTATTAATATTTAATATTAAGATTATATATATAAAGAGTAAAGATAATTAGTTTATAGATACTCTAAGTAGAAGACTAGATTTATAAGAAGAAGTAAATACTACTAGTATAATTCTAGTCTAGAATAAAAAAGGATATTTAGTCTTAAATATACCTAAAATAGCTATAATACTTAAGAGAAGAAGTAGTAAGCTAGATAAATAGATTTAGAAAGAAATTAAAAAATATAAGATTTAAAAAGGACTTATAAAAGCTTATAAAAGAATATATATACTAATTAAAATATAGAAAGAGTTTATATAATAATTTTATAAACTACTAGTATATAGATACTAGGGTGTTAATAAAATATTAGATAGACTTTTAAAGGATTACTATATCCTAAAAGTAAGATAACTAGTAATAGAAGTACTATAAAATTATATAGAATACTATAAAAATAAGTGTAATAGGTATATACTATATAATATATTATAACTAGTTAAAGTACTAAAATAATTCTAAGGAGTTATAATAATAGACTTTATTACAAAGTTACTAAAGTTAAAAGACCTAATATTAGGAGTTAAGTATAATAGAATCCTAATAATAGTAAATAAATTTATAAAGTACTTATACTTTAGACTATATAAAGAAATAAGTAAGATAGAAGTTACTATATACTAGGCCCTAGGGACTATAGTAAGCTAGTATAGTATTCTAGTTAAGATTATTATAAATATAGTTATAAGATTTATATTAAAACTATAGGGAATAATAATAGTATTATTAAGAATTAAATATTAAATATTAAGAGTATACTATCTATAAATAGATAAATAATTAGAACGTATAAATTAGATAGTAGAGTAGTACTTAAGATACTACCTTAACTATAACTAGAATAACTAGGTATAGTTACTACCTATAGTATAGCTAGTATATTATAGCGTAAAGAATATAATAATAGAAGTATTACTTTTCTTTATAAACTATAGATTTAAACCTAATATATACTAGATACTAAGATTTAAAGTATTTTAGTCTTTAAAAGGAGAAAACTTTACTAATAGACTAAAAAAAATATATAATTAACTATAACAAGATATAGAGTTCTTATAAGATTAAATAGTAAAATACTATAATAAGAAATACTAAAAAGGACTCTAATTTAAAGAGAGAGAAAAAGTATAGTTAGTTTAAAGAAATAATAAGAGTAAATAATTAAATTTAAAACTAGATTATATAAAGATAAGACTATATAAAGTAGAGAAGAAAGTTATACTAGTTATATTTAAATTAAGACTACTAGATAAGATAAAGATATACCTAATATTCTATATAGTTTTAGTAGAGAAAGTACTACAAGAAGTAGAACTACTAGTATATAAAGTAGATATATATAGAGAATAAGAAAACTAAGAAATAAAAAAAATCTTAAAGTACTAATTTTATAATAGAAGAAACTACTACTTAGTAAAATAGATAGGTATAGATAAGAAAAGGTAACTATAAGAAAATATATAGGAGCTAGAAGATAATCTTAATTACTCTAAGTAATTAGAAGAGTTCTAAAGTTAAAATCCTCTAAGCTACCTTAGAGTAAATTAAGAAAATTTATAGTACTACTAGTAGATAAAGAGATAATAAGAGCGCTTAATATAATAGGAGCTAGGGTAAACTCTAATATATCCTTAAGGTCTATCTTAGCCTCTAAGGTATAAGACTATCTAGATAATTTAGCGTTATTATAAGCTATTAGCTTATAAAGGTAGTTAGTACGCGCCTAAAGTTTTAATATCTTATAAGTAGTCTTAGAGATTAGGTTACGCTAAGCCTATTCTATATTAGCTAGCTATAATAATAGTTTTACTTAAGCCCTATTAATAGCTCTCCCTATATAATTTAGAACTAAGGAACCTAATTATAATTAAGTACTTATACTTAGTAAGAGATATGCTAGAAAGAGTATAGTAGTACTAAATATTAGCCTAAATATACTTACTATATACCTTACTATCTTTTAAAGATTTTAGATACGTTAACTTTAACTTATTATAATAAGAGTAAAAAATTATTTTAACACTATTATAAGTAATATAGTTAGTAAGTAGTAGCTTATTACGTTAGGAACAAGATAGTATAGAAGATAATAAAGAACTAGAAATCTATAAAGAAACTAGATTAATAAACTTAGCTCTAAAGTAGAGAAATAAAAACCTACCTAGAAAGAGAGATAGTATTATAATAGTAATAGAAAAAAACTAGATAGAGCTAATTAGCTCTATATAAGACGATAACTATATCTATAACCTATAAGGTAATCTACTTAATTAAGAAGTTAATTATAATAAGGATACGTAATAACTTTACTACCTTATAAGACTTAGTAAGTATAAAGCTATAAAGTAGCTTTATTACTTTATAAAGCTTAGTAATTACAAAGCTACAAAGTAAACCTAAGGATAAAAGTATATAGTTAGTACTAATATGTATTATTAGGATACTATTAGTAATTCAATTATTAACTACAAGCGACAATATATTAATATCGCAAGAATTATTCTATTATTTATAGTTTATTACTAGATTATAATATAAACCTTTATTATTAACTTTTAATCTACTAATACTTTTCTATAGTAGTTACTTGTAGTTAATAATAAGTAACTCTATTATACTATCTCTTATCTAAATTAGCGTAGTGTAGGTATAGTTATAGTATTTTAAAGTAATAAGGTTATTTAGAAGTATATAGTAAGTTAAGCTTAGCGTTCTAAACTTTTACGTTAGTATAGTAGTAGTCTCTTTATTACCTCTTATTTCTTTAGTAGTAATAAATAGAGTTAGGAATTCCTTTCCTTCTAAGTCTCCTATTAGTAGATCCCTTATTTTTCTTATTTCTTTAAGCTAGTCTTAAGTTTTTTCTTTTATTACTACTACTCTTCTCTTTTATAAAAACTATCCTACTCCTTATTTACTTAAAAAGTATATATAGTAGTTATTAATATAGTAAAAAGTCTAATTAAGTATTATATACTATAATTCTTTACTTACTTTAGCTTTTTCCTTAGGCTTAGCTTATACTTTTAGTACTTCTTTTTTATCTTTAGTTATCTTTAACTAAGCTTCTTTTACTTAGTCCTTACTTTAATAGTCTTTTATAAAGTATCTATCTTCTTTAATTTTTAGTAATCTTTACGTAGTAGCTTTTCTTACTATAATTAAAGTATTTAAAGTCTTTATTCTTCTTTCTATCTTTATTAGTATCTAGTACTATAAGATCTATACTATTATAGCTACTTTGTAGTCCTCTAGGCTTATTTATTTTCTATTCTTAGAGGTTGTTATAAACTTATATTATGTCCGTACGTAACGACTTAGGCTAATAGCTAAGCCGTCACGCACGACGTCAGGGGCAACAAGACGCATAGGCCTTTTGGCCTATGTACAGAATTAAGTATATATAATACACACTCCTACTACGTACGGAGTGAGACATGAATGAACACCCTTTACTTTTCCTTACTTAACCCCGTACGCTAGCGTATCCCAGTTTCTCTGCAAGCCTCTGCGGCAGACGAAGCCCTATCAACATATTACCTATTTCTTTAGGGCTTCTAGTATCCTTAGCTTTTCTAACTAGATTAGTTTATATTAGATATTTAACTTTCGTTCTTATTTAAATTTTAAAATTAGAAATAGTTTATTCTATTCTTTATATTGTAATAGTTATTTAAACTATAAGATATATACTAAGATACTCTTATATTATTTATACTTTTTAAGCTATTCTTCTACTTATTAGGTAATATTAATATTTCTTAAATACTACTCTTATATATTATATAAAGTATTTATAACTTCTAAAGATATCTATAGTTTTATCTTTCTTTATTCTAGGTATATATAATTAGTAATCTATCTAAAGGAGTTTAAAATATCTTATTATACTTTCTTTAAAGTATATTCCTACGTATATAACTTTCTTTTCTTCTATATTAAAGTATATTACTTATATATCTATCTAGAGTAGTATAGCTACTAAGAAAAGTCTTAGCTTCTTCTTTATTCTATTTAACTTTTCTAACTTAAGTTACTTTAGTAGTTTCTTTATTATACTTAGTTTTAGTTATTTAGTAAGTAATTCTATCTAGTCCTATCTAGCTATAATAGCTGTTATCTAAGCTTTATTCTTCTAAATATTATCTTTTAGTTCCTTATTCTATTTAGTTAGAATATTAATTATACTTTATATATTCTCTTTGTCTATAATTAGATTATTTAGGTTTATCTTAACTACTCTCTTATTATATCTAACTTATAGCTACTTAAAGAGCCTTTACTTACTTTTATAGATATTCTTTCTACTATTATATTTAGCTTAGACTATATACTACTTATACTTTACTCTCCTTAATATATTAATTAGTAAAGTGTAATAGAGCTCTAAGTTATTAACTACTTAAAGTTTTAAGAGAGGGGTATAAGTAGATTAAATAGTAATAACTAAAGGATAAGTTATAATTATATTATAAACTATAAATTCTAAGTAATTCCTAATAGGTAATATTAATATATTATTGTTCTTAGGTAGAGATTAGATTACTAATACTATCCTAATTATATATATTATTACTAACTATATACCTATACTACTCTATTAATTCATTCTTTAAATATTATTATAGTAGCTATAGATTATAGATTATTAATCTATAGTATTCTTAAGTCTATTTACTTTATAGATCTATATATTACTTTATATATCCTAGTTATTATTTCCTAATCTAAGTTATTACTCTACTTATCTTATACTTTATTAGTACTTAAGCTAGAGCTAATTAGTTCTATCTCGATTTCTCTTATTATACCTATAACACTAACCTTTATATATTATACTACTATTTTGCAAATTAATACTAGATAATAAACTTAGGTATATAGAAATCCTATAAGAATATAACTTTATTTTACAATACTAAAGTAATTCCTTTAAAATTTTTAATAAAGAGTTTTATACAATTTACTTATATATAGAAAACTAAGTTTTAGAAAGTATTATAAATATAAAGTTATCTCTAGTGATTTTAGAGAGATTAAGTTATACTAAGAATATTATAGTAGTAACAAGAGAAATCGAGATAGAACTAATTAGCCTAAGCCTAGCCGCTAATAAAGTATAGGGCGAGCAAGGTAATAACTTATAGGATAACGAGCTTAATTAAGAAACTAACTACAATTAGGATATGTAACAAAATTGTAAATTTACGATCTTAGTAAATACAAAGTTGCGAAGTAGGATACGTAACAAATTCGTAAATTCGCGATCTTAGTAAATACAAAGTCGCGAAGCGCTAAGAGAATGCTAAATATATAGTTAGTAGTAATGCGTATTATTAGAATAATATTAGCAATCTAATCTCTAACCTAGAACGCTAATACTTAACATTATACATACAAATTAACTATTATTTATAGTTATTACTTGATTACAATATAAACTTTTGTTATTACCTCCTAACCTACTAATACCCTTAATAGCTACTAGTAGTTAATAATAGGAGGCCTATTACACCTTACTAATTTAGTTATTAGGAGAAGCAAAGCGTAAGTAGTATATAGTCTAGCTAATACAATAGTAGAAAGTTTAACTAAGAAAGGAGTTAAAGTACCTATAAGTAGCTATAAGTTAGACAATACAATATAGAAGGTAATTAAGAATTACTTAAACAACTTAATCTTAGAAAAGGAAGATATAAAGTTAGTAATTAACGCCCTAGAAATATAGAATAAAGAACTCTAAGACTATATAAAGTAAAACAAGGTATAAATTAAAGCTATTATAGAAGGATAAAACTAGATAGAATAAATTACCTAGAGACTAGAGATAAGTGTAATAAAGAAACTACTTAAGATACTTGTACTTAAAAAGTTTAATAGAATAAGAGAGAAACTAAGACCCTTTATAGTAGTAGTACAACTCTAGACTAATATATAAGTACTATACTTTAATAGAGAAGATAAGAAAGTAATATATACTAGAATATACCTAGAAGAGGATATAATAAGATAGTTTAAGTCTTACTAGATAGATTATATAATATACACTCTAAGAATATACAAAGATAAAATAAAAGCTATCTTTAGAAGTTATAAATACTTTACTAAACAAATAAAAGTAGCGTTTAGAGATATAGATATTACCTAATAAGCTAAAGAGAAGCTTAAAAGGCTTATACAATATAAGAGTATTCTTAAATATATACTATAGTTTAAGTAACTATTACAAAATATAGAATAGAACAAGGTATCTCTAATATTATAATTTAAACAAGGACTAAACTTAAAAATCTAATATAAGATAATTTATATAGAAAAGCTAAGAATACTAGAAGCTCTAAAGTAATATATAATATAAATTAATAACAATCTTTAAGAATAGAAAAAGAACAAGTTATTAAGACCTTAGAACTAGGTAAAAGTAATAAGGGTAAGTAGGCTTCTATAAGATAGGCAAGGTTAATAAATAAGATAGTTACTTAACTTAATTAATAGTTAGCTCTTATTAGAGTATTACGAGGTATATAAGTATTAATAAGTAGATAAGAATCTAATTAAAGTATTAGTTATAATACTCTATTAAGATAAGAAGTAAAGAAGAGATTAAATATAATAGTCTATAAAGGTCTATTAACGTTCCTATATACTTACTATCTAGCGTTTATTCCTAAGCGCTTACTCTAGAGCGTTTACTCTAGAGCGCTTATTCTAGAGCGTTTACTCTAGAGCGTTCGCTCTAGAGCGTTTACTACTAAATAGTTACGTATTCTACTACGCTATATTACCTAGCCTAATTGCGTGCAATATAACAGCTTACCTACTACTTAGTATTGTAATAAATACTTAGTTAAATACTTCTCTAAGAAAATAAAGCTAGTAGAGCTTAACTACCTAATATATAATAAAGAAATACTAGTAATCTATAGAGTATTTAAATAATAAAGAGTATATTTATAAAGAGTAAAATACTAAATAAAAGTCTATATAGACTATAAGAATCTTATAAAATTTATAATAAATAAAGATTTATTATAACGCTATACAAGATAGTAAGAATATTATTTAATATTTAACTTTAAAATTATATATACAAAAGGTAAAGACAACTAATTTATAGATACTTTAAGTAGAAGACTAGATTTATAAAAAGAAGTAAATACTACTAGTATAGTTCTAGTTAAAAACAAAAATAGATATTTAGTCCTAAATACACCTAAGATAGCTACAATACTTAAAAGAAAGAGTAGTAAATTGTACGAATAGATTTAGAAAGAAATAGAAAAAGCCTCTAAAGAAATAGAAAAGCTTAAAATCTAAGAAAAACTCGCGAAAGTATATAAAAGAATATATATCTTAAATAAGATATAAAGAGAGTTTATATAATAATTCTATAAACTACTAGTATATAGATATTAGAGTATTAATAAAACGCTTAATAGACTACTATAAGATTACTATATCTTAAAAGTAAGATAATTAGTAATAAAAGTACTATAAGACTATATAGAATATTATAAAAATAAGTATAGTAGGCACGCACTATATAGAATACTATAACTAGTTAAAATACTAGAATAACTATAAAGAGTTATTACAATAGACTTTATTACAAAGTTACCTAAGTTAATAGATCTAATATTAGGAATTAAATACAATAGAATCTTAATAATAGTAGATAAACTTATAAAGTACTTATACTTTAGACTATATAAAGAGAAAAGTAGGATAGAAGTTACTATATACTAGGTCCTAGGGACTATAGTTAGCTAGTATAGTATTCTAGATAAGATTATTATCGATAGAGATATAAGATTTATATTAAAACTATAAGGAATAATAGTAGTATAATTAGGAGCTAAATACTAAATATTAATAGTATACTATCTATAGATAGTCGAATAATACTTAAGATACTACCTTAACTATAACTAGAATAATTAGGTATAGTTACTACCTATAGTATAACTAGTATACAACAGCGTAAAGAATATAATAATAAGAGTATTACTTTTTTTTATAAACTATAGATTTAACCCTAATATATATTAGAAACTAAGACCTATAGTATCTTAGTCTCTAAGAAAAGAAAACTTCGCTAATAGATTAAAAGAAATACACAATTAATTATAATAGGTCGCTAAATTCCTATAAGACTAAATAGTAAAGTACTATAACAAGAAATATAGAGAGAGACCTTAATTTAAAGAGAGAGAAAAAGTATAGTTAGTTTAAAGAAATATTAAAAGTAAATAATTAAGTTTAAAACTAGATTACGTTAAGATAAGACTATATAAAGTAGAAAGGAAAGTTATACTAGTTATATTTAAGTTAAGACTACTAGATAAAATAAGGATATACTTTACTTTCTATATAGTACTACTAGAAAAGGTACCCTAAGAAGTAAAACTACTAGTATACAAAGTAGATATATATAGAGAATAAGAAAACTAAGAAGTTTAAAAAATCTTATAATACTAGTTTTATAATAGAAGAAACTACTACTTAATAAAATAGATAGGTATAAATAAAAAAGAGAAACTATAAGAAGAAATATAGGAACTAGAGAATAACCTTAACTACCCTAAGAAACTAGAGAAGTTCTAAAATTAAAACCTTTTAGAGCGCCTTATAGTAAACTAAGAAAATCGATATTACTACTATTAGATAGAGAGGTAATAGGAACGCTTAATATAATAGGAGCTAGAGTAGCCTCTACTATATTATCTAAGTCTAACTTAGCCTCTAAGGTATAAAACTATTTAGATAATTTAGTATTATTATAAGCTTTTATCTTACAAAAACACTTAATACAAGAATAAAGCTTTACTAGCTTATAAAGAGTTAACTTATACTTAGCTTTAGCTATAGTAAGCTATAATAATAGTTTCTCTTAAGCTCTATTAATAGCTTACCCTATATAATTTAAGAGAAGGAGACTATATAGAAATTAAATACTTATACTCTATAAGCGAAATACTAGAGGAAATATAATTATACTAAATATTAGCAAGAATATATTTATTATAATATTTACTATCCTTTAAAGATATAAGATATAAAAAACCTAACAACCTATAATAATAATAAGAAAATATCTTAACTTTATTACAAACAATATAAGCTATAAGAAGAAATTTATTATACTAAGAACAAGATAGTATAAAGAGTAATAAAGAACTAGAGATTAACAAAGAAACTAGATAGATAACTTTAGCTTTAGGATAGAGAAATAAGAACCTATCTAGAGGAAGGGATAGTATTATAGTAGTAATAAGAGAAATTAAGATAGAACTAATTAGCTTTAGCCTAGCTACTAATAAAGTATAAAGTAAGTAAGGTAATAACTTATAAAATAAAAAGCTTAATTAGGAAACTAACTACAATTAAGATATATAATAAATTTGTAAATTCGTAATCTTAGTAAATATAAAGTTATAAAGTAAGATATGTAATAAATTTATAAATTCGCGATTTTAGTAAATATAAAGTTACGAAGCGCTAAGAGAATACTAAATATATAGTTAGTAGTAATACGTATTATTAGGATAATATTAGTAATCTAATCTCTAACCTAGAACGCTAATACTTAATATTGCATATATAAATTAACTATTGTTTATAGTTATTACTTCCTAATCTACTAATACCCTTAATAGCTACTAGTAGTCGATAATAGGAGGCCTATTACAAAGAAGCTTAAAGCTAAAATTACGTCTAATATTAAGAAGTTTATCTAGTACTATATACTTACTACTAATCTCTTATACTACTACTTTATTAACTTCGTACTATATAAGATATTTAACTAGCTACTAGACGTTAATCTTAAAATTAGTCTAATATAGTACAAAAGATTTTATTTTAATAAGCCTTTATCTTAATTTTAATAAGATAGTATAATATACTCTAATACTCTAAATTAATAAAGCTTTAACTCTAAAAGGATACTATTTATATATAAGTAGAAATTAAGACTAATAAAGACTAAAAATAATACCTTAATATAGAAGGCTTATTTTAGGCTATTAGCTAGCTACTACGTTACTATCCTTTAGCTAGCGTAAGAGTTTATAGCAATAGTACTAAAGCTAGAGTTTAGTCCTATAGATATTATATTACTTTTACTAGTAAATAAGTAAGTACTCTATTATACTATTACTAGTATAGATAAGTAGATATAGAGGATTAAAGAAGAAAGTGTAAATTTAGCTAAAATAGAATTATAGGCGCTTAATATTATCTATTTTAGGTAAACTAGCTAATATTTAGCCTACTAATATATAGAACATTCCTTTTAAGAATATTATTCTTCTACGCACGTTTAATTAATTATAAATAGTTTATATCTTAGGTAGTATAAATATTTTTAGTAATAGGTAGTTTATTCTTATTAATAATTAGTTATAGAAAACAATACCTTTTAGATATTAAGACTAGGGTTGTCTAAAATGTTTTACTCTTAATTATCTAGTGTATAGAAATATTAGCTATAAATAGTACTAGGAATATAGAAATTTTAATTAAAAGTATAAGTAAAAGCTAAAGTAAATCTATTATTCTAATAAAGACCTATTTATAGCTTAACTACTTTGTAAGACTTAAACGTAACGCCTTTATAAAAGATTAACGAGCTAAAATTAGTATATACTAGATCTTACTTTAAGAACCTATATTAGTTTTACGTAACACTTTAACTAAATTATACCTAGAGGTATAACTAGTAGAATATATATATTAGTAAAAACACCTCCTAATTTAATAAGATTACCTACTAAATTTACTAGAGTAAATCTATTTATAGTACTAAAGACTAAAAATATTAAACTAGATTTAGGAACTATAATTAAAGCCCTAAAAATTAGAACGTTGTTTATCTTAAAAGAGAGAACCTAGGTTAGAGCTAAAAATAAGAACCTATAACCTAAATCTATACTACTACTTATAATACTAGCTTCCTTTCTAACTATATTACTAAGATAAAGTAGATCTCTTAGTATCCTAACTACGCTATAATACTACGCCTAAAACAAGTTATTTATTTCTAGCTATAATATACCTTTATAAGGTTAAAGTAATAGTAGGTTAGTTATTCTTCTTACTAGCTTTACTAAAGTATCTATCTACTTCTTAAGCTATATTTAGCTTATCTATAATTTTACTTTCTACTACCTACTACCTATTAGCTTTACTACGCTATACTATAGGCTGTATAATTAACTATACTTTACTTTAACCTAAGCTTATTTTCTCTAGAGCTTTAGATACTACTTAATATTTACTTTTTACTTTTATAATTACTATTAATAGCTCTACTTACTATATTAAACTTATCTACTAGGGCGTTAATACTCTATAAGTCTAGTACGTTAATAGTACTACTATCTACTATAATAATACTTTAACTTTATTAACTCTACCTATAAAACCTAGTATAAAACCTTAGTTAGTATATAAGTTTATATTACCTAGAAATAAATAGCTATTTAACAAATACTAAGAAATATTATACTAAAGTATAATAAGTTACCTATTATTAACTATAAGTAACCTCTAGAGAGTATTAGTAGATTAGAAGATAATAACTAAAGTATATATTGTAATTAAGTAATAGGCTTATAAATAATAGAATAATTCTTATAATATTATTATATTGTTACTTGTAATTAATAATTAAATTACTAATACTATCTTAATAATACGTATTACTACTACCTATATACCTTTATTCTAGTTATAATCTATAATATAGTTTTATAGATTACTAATCTATTACTTATAACTATAGATTACTTATATTACGTATCCTAATTATAAGTTATTTCCTAATCTAGGCTATTACTCTACTTATCTTATACTCTATTAGTACTTAAGTTAAGACTAATTAGTTCTATTGCAATTTCTCTTGTTATATCTATAATACTATTCTTCTCTCTAGGTAGGTTCTTATTTTCTTATCTTAGAGCTAAAGTTTTTAATCCTATTTCTTTATTAATACAAAGCTCTTTATTCTCTCTTCTTATACTTATTAAATTTACTCTTTATTATCTATAGTTAGTAGATTATATATTATATAAGAGTATTAAAATATTTCTTTACTTTTATTACTAATCTCTTTAAACTAAATCTACTTATTATATTTCTATTAATAATAGTTAAGCTTATAAGCTATATATTTATATAAATATTTATAGTTTATATAATATGTTTAGGGTTTCTATAGCTAAATATAGGTGTATTATAGTTACTTCTATATTTAAGCTAAGTAATAATAGAGAAAGTTATTAACTATACTAAATAGAAATTACTATTAGAAATTTTAAAAGCTAAAGCTTAGTATAATCAGATTCTAAGTATATAAGTAGAGAATTATACGCGTTTAGTACGTCTTTAAAAGATAAAGGCGTATAATAATAAGAAGTTAAACGCGTAGTTAAAAGCCCTTAAAGCTAAGCTTAACTTAGAGGAGGCTATTAAGACTACTCTAGCTCCTCCCTTAATATACGTTCTTAGCGCCTCTCTATACGTCGCTAGTAGCGTAGATTTTCTTAGTTTACTACTAAGTAGCTTAGAAGATTTTAACTTTAGAAGTCCTCTAGTTTCTTAGAGTAATTAAGATTATCTTCTAGTTCCTATATATCTTACTATTATTACCCTTTTTTATCTATTCTTATCTATTTTACTAAGTAGTAGTTCCTTCTATTATAGAACTAGTATTATAAGATCTTTTTTACTTTTTATTCTTTTTATTCTATATATGTATTTACTTTATATACTAGTAGTTCTACTTCTTATAGTACTTTCTCTAGTAATACTATATAGAAGGTTAGGTATATCTTTATCTTATTTAGTAGTCTTAGCTTAAATATAACTAGTATAACTATCTTCTTAATCTTGTATAGTTCTATTTTTACGTAATCTATATTTAAACTAGATTATTTACTCTTAATATTTCTTTAGACTAACTATACTTTTTCTTTCTCTTTAAATTAGAGTCCCTCTTTATAATTCTTATTATAGTACTTTACTATATAATTATATAGGAAGTCTATATCTTATTTTAGTTAATTGTATATTTCTTTTAGTCTATTTATAAAGCTTTTTCTTCTTAGAGTCTAAGACTTTATATCTCTTAGAGTTTAGTATATATTAGGGTTAAATCTATAGTTTATAAAGAAAAGTAATACTTTTATTACTATATTCTTTACGCTATTATATACTAACTATACTATAGGTAGTAACTATACCTAATTATTCTAATTATAGTTAAGGTAGTATCTTAAGTACTATTCTACTATCTAGTTTATATATTCTAATTATTTATCTATCTATAAATAATATACTATTAATATTTAATATTATATTCCTAATTAGGCTATTATTATTCCTTATAGTTTTAATATTAATTATATATCTTTATCTAGAATAATCTTATCTAGAATACTATACTAGTTAATTATAGTCTCTAAGACCTAGTATATAGTAACTTTGTAATAAAGTCTATTATAATAATTCTCTAAAGATACTCTAGTACTTTAACTAGTTATAATATTCTATATAGTACGTGTTAATTATACTTATTCTTATAATACTCTATATAGTCTCTTAGTACTTCTTCTACTAGTTATCTTTTTCTTAGGATATAATAGTTTCTTAAAAGTTTATTTAGTATTTTTTTAATTCCTTAGTATCTATATACTAGTAGTTTATAGAATTACTATATAACCTCTTTTTAAATCTTACCTAGAATATATATTCTTCTATAGGCTTTTGTAAATCTATCTTAGATTTCTAGTTTCTTTATTTCTTTAAAGGCTTTTACTATATCTTTCTAAATTTATTTATTTAGCTTACTACTCTTTTTCTAAAGTGTTATAGCTATCTTACGTTTATTTAAGACTAAGTTTCTTTCTTTATTCTTAACTAGATCTATACTAGTAGTATTTACTTCTTTTTATAAATCTAGTCTTTTACTTAAAGTATCTACTAACTATTTATCTTTTCTTTTTATATATATAACCTTAAATTTAAATATTTTTAGGAATTTCTACTATCTTATATAGTGCTATAATAAGTCTTTATTTGTTATAAATCTTATAAGATTTTTATAGTCTATATAAACCTTAGTTTTATACTTAGCTCTTTATAAATAAACTTTCTATTATTTAAATAATTTTAGATTACTAGTATCTCTTTATTATAGATTAGGTAGTTAAGCTTTACTAGCTTTATTTTCTTAGAGAAATATTTAACTAAGTATTCTTACTTAGTTCTTAGGTCTTCCTATATTAGTGCTTTTCTATAAACTAAATTAGATACGTCTATTTTTACTATTACTAGTAGTTCTAGGTTATATATTCTAATAACTAAGTTTTCTTTAAACTTTCTTTTAATCTAGTTAAATACTTTATTATATTCTTTTATCTACTTAAATAGTATATCTTTTTTTTAAGTTAAGTTAATAGCTTTATATATTTAAACTATCTTACTATTAACTTTCTATAAAAGTTTACTAGCTTATAAAACTATAATACTTCTTATAAGTTCTTTAGTATTAGCTATTCTTTAATTAAATTAATCTTGTTTAGTTTAATCTTTATCTTTCCTAGTTTAATAATAAATCTTAGGAAATTTGTTTCTCTTATATAGAACTTGTATTTTCTTATCTTAAGAAATAGTTAATTTTCTACTAGTTTCTCTAGCACCTTGTATATATATTACACGTGTTTATTATCTATTTCTAAATATATAAAGATATTATCTAGGTATATAAGTATAAATACATCTAGGTATTCTCTTAGGACTATATTAATTCTCTCTTAGAACGCTATTAGTACGTTTGTTAATCTAAAAAGTATAACTACGTATTTTAATAGTCTATACTATATTTAGAATACTATTTTTTACTTATTACTTTTGTTAATCTTAATCTAATAGTAGGCGTTCTAGATATCTAGCTTTATAAAGATTTTTACTCTTTATAGTGTATCTTATATCTTATCTTTATATATTAAGGGGTATTAGTTTTTATTTATAATTACGTTCGTCTTTCTAAAATCTTTATAATATCTCCTATTATTTATACTTTTTTTATCTATAAATATAAGTCTATATACTACTAAAGATTAGGATTTTTATATTTATACTTTCTTTATTACGTTCTATATAAATATTTAATTAATTTTAGACTATTCTTTAGTCTTTCTATAGACTAGGCTCTAACTTACGTCTTTTCTTTCTTTTAGGTCTATTACTAAATCCTATAGTTAGTATTCTAGAAGGTAGTCTTTAGGTTCTATAAGCTATTTTTCTTATTTTTTATATTTATTTAGGAATTTTCCTTTATACGTATTTATATTAGCATTTAATATATCTTTGTTAAAGTAGTTAATTTCTCCTATTTTCTAATTAATTCTTAGATTAGCTATCTATAACTATTATATCCCTAGGATTTTATCTTGTTTATTATTAATTATTGTTATATCTATAACTATGTTTTTAATCTTTAACCTTTCTAATTCTAATATAGGAGGTATTGTCTTAAACTTTATAAGTTCTTAAAATAGTTTTCCTTTAATTATACTTAGCTATTAAGGGTATTTCTTAGTCTTCTATAAACTTTTTAGATATAAAGTTCTTTATAGCTCTACTATTAATTATAACTTATACCTTTTTCTCTTAGATAGTACTTATTTTTGTAATATATAGGCCTATTATACCTTCTAGCTATTCTTACTTAGGCTATTTTGCAAATTCTCTTCTTAATTAAGCCTACTACCTAACCTTATATTTATTGTCTTCGTGTTTTAGATAATTATTTTACGTATATTTGTACTAAGGTTTTCCTAGGACGTATTCTTTAGATAGTTTTTTTCTAGGTCTTACTACTATATATCTATTACTAGGTATCTTTATTATTTTTTATCCTAGGATATCTTCTACTAGAATTACTTTTATATAGTTATATCCTTTTTATCTTACTAGCTATATATAGTTTCTTACTTTAGGCTTACTATATATAAAGTAATCTATATTTAGCTATAATACTTATAATACTTTAAAGTATACAAAATGTTTTAACTTTATATTCTTGTTGTCTCCTTTCTTGTACTTGTCTATACTATATCTTTTTCCTACTAAGATATAGTATACTACTTGTATACTTAGTATATAGGCTTTATTAATCTATCGCGTCTTTTTTATTAGGTACTACTACTCTCTTTATATAAGTATTCTTCTTACTATAACTATCTAATACTTTATCTATAGTTAGAATACTATAAACTTTATATTTATTAGATTACGTATTTTCTAGTCTTTATACGCTTCCTCTATACTTATAACTAGTAAGTATTTCTAAATAAACTACTATTATATATTTTATTCTACTATATCTATTATTATATAGCTATTATAGCTATATATATCTAACTAGGTATACTTTGTACCTCTTATATTAACTTAGCTCTTATCTCTTCTCTATTCTTTAGAGGTAACTATAGTAGTCTCTTTATCTTCTACTAGTCCTTTAGTAGGAATTAATAGGGTCTAGGATTCCTTCTCTTCTAAATCTTCTATTAGTAGGTCTATTATATATACTATTTCTTTAAGGTATACTTAAGTTCTTTCTTTTATTACTACTACTCTCTATTTTTTATATAGAAACTATCTTACTTTTTATTTACTTAAGAGGTATATATAGTAGTTATTATTATAATAAAAGGTCTAGTAGAGTATTACGTATTATTACTCTTTAGTTACTACTACCTTCTCTTATAGCTTAGCCTATACTTTAGGTAGTTCTTTTTTATCTTTAGTTATTTTTAACTAGGTCTCCTTTTTTAAGTCTTTACTTCTATAGTCTTTTATAAACTATCTTAGTTTCTTATATTTATATTATACTATATTTATCTTTTTTAACCTTTAATCTATTATATAGTTACCTTTCTTACTATAGTTAAAGTATATAAAGTCTTTATTCTTTTTCTTTTTATCTTTATATATGTTAAATATTATAGGGTCTCTAATATTATAGTGTTTAGGTTGTCCCCTATATTTATTTATTCTTAATTCTTAGAGGTTATTATTAACTTATATTACTTATCTTTTTAAAGCTTCTAGTTTCTTTAGTTTCTCTATTTAAATTAACTTATACTAAATGTTTAATTTTAGTTTTATTTAAAACTAGATATTAGAGAGAGCTTATTCTATTTTGTATTTTATAATAGTTATTTAAACTATAATATATATTTAGGAATCCTCTTGTATTACCTAAGCTTCTTAAGCTTTTCTTTAGCTTATTAGGTAATATCTATATCTTTAAGTACTACTCTTATTTGTTTTATAAAGTATTTATAACTTCTAAAGATAGCTTTTATCTTATCTTTTTATATTCCTAGAGCGTATATTATATAGTCTATCTAGTAAGGTTTAAACTATCTTATTATATCTTCTTTAAAGTGTATTCTATTATACGCTACTTTCTTTTTTTTAGTATTAATATATAGTACTTATATATCTATTTAGGGTTATACTAATACTAAGAAAAGTCTTAATTTCTTCTTTATTCTATTAAACTTCTTAAGTATAAGTATCTTAGGTAGTTTCTTTGTTGTACTTATCTCTAGTCTCTAAGTAATTTATTCTAAGTAATCTTATCCTACTATAATTACTTTAATTTAAGCCTTATTCTACTTAATATAATTTTGTAGTTCTATATTCTATATAGTTAGAGTATTAATTAATAGTTGTATACTCTCTTTGTTAGTAATTAGGTTGTTTAGGTTTAACTTAACTACTCTCTAGTTAGTTATATCTAACTTATAACTACTTAGAAGTACTTTACCTCTTTTCTTAAGTATACTTTCTACTATCGTGTTAGCTTAGACTATGCGCTACTTACGCTTTGCTTCTCCTAATAACTAAATTAGTAAGGTGTAACAGGTTACCTATTATTAACTACAAGTAACATCTAGGGGGTATTAGTAGATTAGAAGATATTAACTAAAGTATCTATTGTAATTAAGTAATAGGCTTATAAACAATAGAATAATTCTTACAATGTTAATATATTGTCGCTCGTAGTTAGTAATTAAATTACTAATACTATCCTAACGATACGTATTACTACTACCTATATACCTTTATTCTAGTCGTAATCTATAATATAGTTTTATAGATTACTAATCTATTGCTTATAACTATAGATTACTTATATTACGTGTCCTAATTGTAAGTTATTTCCTAATCTAGGTTATAACCCTACTTATCCTATACTTTGTTAGTACTTAAGTCGGGACTAATTAGTTCTATTATAATTTCTCTTGTTACATCTATAATATAAAGCGTATCTTCTACTAGTATAACAAATAAACTAGAGAGACGAAATCCTATATACTCTACTTATTAACCCCTTATTAGAGACACTCTCTATCTTTTAATCCTTTAACTAAGTTTATTTATTTAACGATCTTATTTACTACTAGCTTAAATAAGTCTCTCTTAGAAATAAGTATACCTACGAAGCTATCTTATACGTCTAAAGAGACGCTAGTAACACTTTACCTATAAACCTTAATAGAATACTATATAGTATCACGAAAAATTTAGAATACGTATTGTAGTATTTATAGTACAAAGAATCTCTAAGAGTTCTCTAAGTTAATACTATCTACATTAACTAAATTAATAAAGACTAAAAGTTAGATTAAGTATTAAAAATAGGAGAAATCTATAGTAAGGATATAAAAGATTATATATAGCTAGGGGAAGTAGATCGCTAAATTAATTGCGTCTTTAGTATTCTATAGGAGTTTTAGGATTGTAAAAGAGAAGAGAAATTTCTAACCTATTTCGACGCCGCTAAACAACTTTCTTTCTATACGTAGCTATTTCGCGATATCTATTAGGCTAAAGCTAGTACTTTACCTAAACAAAGCAACTTAAATAATAAAACGTTATATAAAGAATTTAACTAGCTTAGTCTCTTATATATATAGCCTTACTAGCGCTATATCTAGATTGTTTAGGAGCTTATTCTAGCAAAGATAGTAGTTGTCTATTATAGCGACAAATCTATTAATTTTAACAATATTTATAGACTTAGCCCTAATTAGGGCTTATTTAAACAAGGATTCGATACTAGAGTATATTAGATGCGGAAACTATATACAAGGGGATAGAACACTATCTAGACAACTTGTAGGTATTAATAACAAAGAAATATAGTAGAATAGGAGATTAGTAGAGAGGCCTCTTATCTAATAAGTATTAAAATATTAGGGAGAGGTAATATCGCGATATTAGATAAAGTAATTAGGGTATACGCCTAGCACTACAAATATAGTTATCTAAAAGACACAGTCTATAGTTTTTATAAGCTAGTTTTATAATAGAAAGAAAACCTTATAGTAGATTACAAGCTATCTAACTTTAAAGCCTTTTTAGATATTACAAGGCTTAATTTATTTAAACTAAAAAAGTATAGGGGATAGCATATAGTATTTTAGTTATAGTTAGTAATAGAATTAGGAGATAGTAAGAAGTTCGACAACTACTTATAGCAATCTTTCTCTAAGTTCTATTTATAGAATAAGTAAGTCTAAGTATACTAGTAACTATCTATATCTCTATAGCTAAAGGTTATAAGCTTTTAACGTAATCTATATTACCTACCTTTAACGTATTACAATACTAACGTCCCTCTATATATAGTAGAAAACAGAGCAGATACTCCTAGGTTAAGAGAGCCTAATGTATTCGAATCTAGTATTAGGAAATCGTTAATATAGAGCTAGCCCTACTATCTTTAGAGGAGGCGACTCCTAAACAGCTATGTTCTACTATCTTAGTTGTAGCTATTAATTTAGCCTTAGATTTTAGCTTAGGCTTAGGTACTAGGAGAACTAAGTATATCTTAACAATAAGATGCACTTGTAGTAATATATATTAGATATCTATAGTACTATCTTATAAGTATACGTATTAGTATAAGAGGTTTTATAGCTTTAAAATTAAGATATAAAGATAAGTTAGAGGTACGTAAGAGCTAAAGGCTAAGGTAGTATAGAGAAGTAAAAGATAGGTTATAGAAGCTAGGTAAGAAGTAGGTAAGCTAAAGCTAGAAGCTATAGTACTAGGCGTAAAAGAAAGTAAAGTTCTGCTAAAGCTATAGAGAGCCTTAGTAGCAAAGATATAGTATTAGTAGATATAATTAGAAAGTAATACTACCTTACAAGACTTAGTATCTTACTATATAATAGAAGGGCCACTTATTATTATACTTTTAGCGCAATACTTATATATATAATTATAGCTTCTTGTAAAACTAGCCTTATCCTTTATATATTTATAGATTGTTTAAAACCCCAATTGTACTAGGATAGCTCTACTTACCTCTAATAAATTATTAATTACGTAGCTATTATAGTCCTAAGTAGGCTAGTCCTTATAAACTAAATAGCTAGCCTCTATATCTAGCTTGTATTACTATATACGTAACGTCTAATAATATAGTACTATATGCATGTTACGATAGTAATAAGAGAAATCGAGATAGAACTAATTAGTCTACGCTTAGCTACGCACAAAGTATAGGGAGAGTAGAGTAATAACTTATAAGACAATAAGCTTAATTAGGAAATAAACTATAACTAGGACATGTAATAAATTTGTAAATTCGCGATCTTAGCAAATACGAAGTTGCGAAGCTATTATATAACAAATTCGTAAATTCGCGATCTTAGCAAATACAAAGCAACAAAGTTACTAAGAATATATTACTATATAGCTAGTAAAGAATACGCATTATTAGGATAGTATTAGTAATCTAATCTCTAACCTAGAACGCTAATACTTAACATTGCACATACAAATTAACTATTGTTTATAGTTATTACTTAATTATAACACGAGCTTTTATTATTACCTCTTAATCTACTAATAACTTTTAGGTTACTAAGAAAGTCGACCTTAGTATACCTATTACACTTTGCTAATTTAGTTATTAAGAGGAGTAAAGCGTAAGTAGCGTATAGTCTAGCTAATATAATAGTAGAAAGTCTAACTAAATAAGTAGCGAAAGTACCTATAAGTAGTTACAAATTAGATAATACTATATAGAGGGGAATTAGAAAATATATAAACGATTTAATCTCTAAGAAAGAAGATATAAAAATAGTAATTAACGCCCTAGAGACCTAGAATAGGGAACTCTAGGAATACGTAAAGTAGAACAAGGCCTAAATTAAAGCTATTATTAAAGGCTAGAACTAGATAGAACTAATTACCTAACGACTAGAGATAAGTGCAACAAAGAAACTACCTAAGATACCTATCCTTAAGAAGTTTAATAGAATAAGAGAGAAACTAAGACCTTTTATAGCCTTAGTATAACTCTAGATAGATATATAAGTACTATACTTTAATATAGAAGAAAAGAAAGTAATATATATTAGAATGCACCTTAAAGAAGATGCGATAAGATAGTTTAAACCTTACTAGATAAACTATACAACGTATACTCTAATAATCTAGAAAGATAAAACTAGAGCTATCTTTAGAAGTTACGAATACTTTACTAAATAAATAAGAGTAGTATATAAGAATATAGATATTACCTAATAAGTAGAAGAAAAGCTTAAAAGACTTATATAATAAAAGAGTATACTTAAGTACGTATTATAGTTTAAATAACTATTACAAAATATAGAGTAGAACAAATTAGTATTAATATTATAATTTAAATAAGAATTAAATAAGAAAATCTAATACAAGATAATCTATATAGAGAAACCTAGACTACTAGAAGCTCTAAAGCAATAGGTAATATAAATTAATAAAGATCTTCGAGAATAGAAAAAGAATAAGTATAGTAACTAACTTAAAAACTAGGACGTTAGAGACCCTATAATCCTTAATACTAACAAGGATAAGAAGAAGAAGAAGAACAAAGACTTTACGTACTTTAACTATAGTAAGAAAGGCTACTACGCGAAAAATTACTAATTACTAAAGAAGAGAGATATAGTATATTATAAATATAGAAAACTAGGACACTTTGTAAAAGACTATAGAAGTAAGGACTATAAGAAAAACAAGAAAACTTAGTTAAAGATAACTAAAACTAAGAAAGAAGCACTAAAAGTATAGGCTAAACTTTAAGAGAAGGTAGCTAGGAGTAAAAAACTATAATATACAATACTCTAATAGACCTTTTGTTATAAAGACAACTACTATATACATTAATCTAGTAAAGAGAGAGTAAGATAGTTCTTATAAAAGAATAGAGTAGTAGTAATAAAAGAAAGAATAAAAGCGTAGCTAGAAGAAATAGCGTACGTAATAGACCTACTAATAGAAGACTTAGAAGGGAAAGAATCCTAGATACTATTAATCTAGGCTAAAAGACTAGCACTAGATAAAGAGACTACTATAGCTTTCTCTAAATAACTATAAGAAAGTAAAAGAAAAGTTAGTATAAGAGATATAGAGTATACCTAGCTAGATATATATAGCTATAATAGCTATACAATAATAAATATAGAAGAATAAAATAAAGAATAGAAGTTTATTTAAAAATACTTACTAGTTATAAGTATAGAGGAAGCGTACAAAGACTAGAAAGAACGTAATCCTAAAGAAATAAAGTTTATACTATTCTAGGAATAGATAAAGTAATATATAGTTATAGTAAGAAGAATACCTATAAAAAGAGAATAGTAGTACCTTGTAAAAAAGACGCAATAGATTAATAAAGCCTATACACTAAGAGTACTAGTAGTATACTACGTCCTAACTATAGATACGCCTAGAAAAGATAAGTACTAAGAAGGAGACGACAAGATAATAGACCTAAAACACCTAGTACATTTTAAAGTATTATAGATATTATACCTAGATAAGAATTGTATTATATATAGAAACCCTAAAGTAAACAATAGGATATAGCGTATAAGGAGAAGAGGCTATAATTATATAAGAGTAATCCTAGTAGAAGATATCTAAGGATAAGAAGTAATCCTAGAAGAAGGATACGTAGTAGTAAGGCCTAGACTAAAATTATCTAAGAAATACGTCTAAGGAAGACTATAGTATAAATGTATATATAATAAATATCTAAAATACAAAGAATATAAACTTAAAGTAGGGCTATAGCCCTAGAAAGATAGATAATTTATAAAATTACCTAAGTAAGAATAGCTAGAAGGTATAGGAGGCCTATATATTACAAAAATAAGTACATACTAAAGAAGGAAAGTACAATTAATAATTAATAGTAGAGCTACAAGGAATACGTTATATAATAAAGAAGTACCCTTAATAACTAAGTATAATTAAAGAGAAACTATTCTAAGAACCTATTAGGTTTAAGATAGTTCTTTCTACGCTTAAACTAGAAGAGATAACAATTGAGAATATAGTTATAGATATAACAACAATTAATAACAAACAAGATATAATACTAGGTATACTATAGTTATAGATAACTAACCTATATATTAATTAAAGAATAGGAAAAATTAATTACTATAGAATAGATATATTAAAGGCTAACATAAACACCTACAAGGGAGAATTCATAGAAGAATATAAGAAATAGGAAAAATAGCTTATAGAGCCTAAATATTACCTTCTAGAATATTAGCTATAGGACTTAGCGATAGAAATAGAAGAAAGAAAAGACGTAGGATAGAGCCTAGTCTACTAAAAAATAGAAGAGGAGTCTAAAATTAAGTAAATATTTATTTAAAACGTAATAAAAAAAGAATAGATAAGAGAATCTAAATCCTTAGTAGTATATAGACTTATATTCGTAGATAAAAAAGAGATAAACAAAAAAAGTCCCTATATAGACTTTAGAAAAACTAACGTAGTTATAAACAAGAACTAATACCTCTTACTATAAATAGACGTAATACAAGATAAACTATAAAGAGTAACAATCTTTATAAAGATAGATATCTAGAACGCTTACTACTAGATTAGAATTAAGAAAGGTAATAAATAGAAAATAGTATTCTAGATATAATAGAGACTATATAAATACTTAGTTATACCTTTTAGACTAATAAACGCACTAGCTATATTCTAAGAAAGAATTAATATAGTACTAAGAGAGTACTTAGACGTATTTATATTTATATACCTAGACAACATCCTTATATTCTTATAAATAGAGGAAGAATATATATAATACGTATATAAAGTACTAGAAAAGCTAGTAGAAAGTAAATTATTTCTTAAAATAAGAAAATAGATTTCCTTAGGTTTATTATAGAACTAGGAAAAATCAAGATAGACCTAGAAAATATTAAGTTAATTAACAAATAGCTAATACTAAAGAACCTAAAAGAGGTATAATAATTTTATAGGTTAGTAAACTTTTATAGAAAACTAATAGTAAGATAGTCTAAAGATATAGAACTAATTACAAGACTTATAAAAAAAGATACACTATTTAAATAGACTAAGGAATATAATAAAGTATTTAACAAAATTAAGAGAAAGTTTATAGAAAACCTAGTTATTAGAATATACAACCTAGACCTACTAGTAATAGTAAAAACAGACGCATCTAACTTAGTCTATAGAATAGTACTAATATAGGAAGACCTAAAGACTAAAAAGGAACACTTAGTTAAATATTTCTCTAAGAAGATAAAGCTAGTAGAGCTTAACTACCTAATCTATAATAAAGAAATACTAGTAATCTATAAAGTATTTAAATAATAGAGAGTATACCTATAAAGAGTAAAATACTAAATAAAGGTTTATATAGACTATAAGAACCTTATAAGATTTATAATAAATAAAGAACTATTATAACGCTATATAAGATAGTAGGAATTCCTATTAATATTTAACTTAGAAATTATATATATAAAGGGCAAAGATAACTAATTTATAGACGCCTTAAGTAGAAGACTAGACTTATAAGAAGAAGTAAGCACTACTAGTATAGTTCTAGTTAAGAATAAAGAAGGATATTTAGTCCTAAATATACCTAAAATAGCTGTAATACTTAAGAAGAAGAGTAGTAACCTAGACAAATAGATTTAGAAGATAACGCAAGAAGTATCTAAAGAAATAGAGAAATTAGAGATCTAAGAAAGACTTGTATAAGCTTATAGAAGAATATATATTCTAAAAGAGATTTAAAGAGAATTTATATAATAATTCTATAAGCTACTAGTATATAGATATTAAGGTATTAATAAAATATTAGATAGGCTACTATAAGATTACTATATCCTAAAAGTAAAATAGTTAGTAATAGAAGTACTACAAGATTGTATAGAATACTAAAGAAATAAGTATAATAGATACGTACTATATAGAATACTATAACTAGTTAAAGTACTAGAATAACTATAGAGAGTTATTACAATAGACTTTATTATAAAGCTACCTAAGTTAAAAGACCTTATATTAGGGGTTAAGTATAATAGAATCCTAATAATAGTAAATAAACTTATAAAGTACTTATACTTTAAACTATATAAAGAGAAAAGTAGAATAGAGGTTACTATATACTAGGTTCTAGGAACTATAATTAGTTAATATAGACTACTAGATAAGATTATTATAGATAGAGATATAAGATTTATATTAAAACTATAGAGAACAATAATAGCGTAATTAGGAATTAAATATATAATGTCTACTACGTATTACCTATAAATAGATAGATAGTTAGAATAAATAAATTAGATAGTAGAATAGTACTTAAGATACTACCTTAACTATAACTAGAATAACTAGGTATAATTACTACTTATAGTACAGCTAGCATATAATAGCGTAAAGAATAAAGTAATAAAAGTATTACTTTTCTTTATTAACTATAGATTTAACCCTAACGTATATAGAATACTAAGAACTAAAGTATCTTAGTCTCTAAAAGGAGAAAACTTTACTAATAGACTTAAAGATATATATAACTAACTAAGACAAGATATAAAATTCCTATATAATTAAATAGTAAAATACTATAATAAGAAGTATAAATAAGAACCTTAATTTAGAGAGAGAGAAAAAGTATAGTTAATATAAAAAAATATTAAGAGTAAATAACTAAGTTTAAAACTAGACTACGTTAAGATAGAACTATATAAAGTAGAAAAAGAAGTTATACTAGTTATATTTAAACTAAAGCTACTAAACAAGATAAGGATATACTTAACCTTCTACGTAGTACTACTTAAGATAGTACTATAGATTATAGAACTACTAGTGTACAAAGTAGATACGTATAGAGAATAAGAAGAATAAGAAGTTAAGAAAATCTTATAGTACTAGTTCTATAATAGTAGGAACTACTACTTAGTAGAATAGATAGGTATAAATAAAAAAGGGTAACTATAAGAAAAAATATAGGAACTAGAAAATAATCTTAACTACTCTAAGAAACTAGAGGAGTTCTAAAGTTAAAACCTCTAAGAACGCCTAGTAGTAAACTAAGAAAACTAGCAATACTACTACTAGATAGAGAGGCGATAGGAGTATCTAATGTAATAGGAGCTAGAGCAGCCTCTACTATATTATCTAAGTCTAACTTAGCCTCTAAAGTATAAGACTATTTAGATAACTTAGTATTATTATAAGCTTTTATCTTATAAAGACACTTAATATAGGAATAAAGCTTTACTAGCTTATAAAGAGTTAACTTATACTTAGCCTTAGCTATAGTAAGCTATAATAACAATTATACTTAAGCTCTATTAATATAATAGGCCTCTTGTTGTTAACTATAAGTACTTATCTTAGGGGTTAGTAGATTAAGAGATAATATTAAAAGCTTGTATTAGGATCTACAATAACTATAAACAATAGAAGATGTTTTATAACTATCTTGTATTAGCGTTCTATAGTTAAAGGATTAAATTACTAATACTATCCTAATAATATATATTCTACTAACTATATACCTAGGCTTCTTAGCTAGCTTTGTACTTTATATTTACTAAGATCGTAAATTACAAATTTATTATATACTTATCTTTGTACTTTATATTTACTAAGATCGCGAATCGCGAATTTATTACGTACTTAGCTTCGTGCTTTATATTTACTAAGATCGCGAATTACAAATTCATTACGTATCCTTATTATAGTTAGTTTCCTAATCTAGTTTGTTACCCTATAAGTTATACGTGTTATTGTTATCTATAGTAGGGCTAATTAGCTTAAATTAGTTATCTCTTATTATAACTATAACACTATTCTCCTCTCTAGGTAGGTTTTTATTTCTCTATCCTAGGCCTAAGGTTATTAGTCTAGTTTCTTTGTTTATTTCTAATTCTTTATTATTCTCTATATCTTCGCGTTCTAATTATAATAAACTTTTTCTTATTACTTGTATTACTCGTAATAGGGTTAAAATATTTCCTTATACCTATTATACTTAGCTAAAGCTTACTTATCTCGTGTCTTTAAAAGATAGTAAATACTACAACAAGTATATTCTAGCTAATATTTAACACAAGTATATACTATTAGGTATTTCTCTTACTAAGTATAAGTATTTAATTTCTATATAGTCTCTTCTTACTAAGTTATATAAAGTAAGCTATTAACTAGGCTTAAGAGATACTATTATTATAGCTTACTAAAGCTAAGGCTAAGTATAAGCTAACTCTTTATAAGCTAGTAGATTTTTATTCTTATATTAAGCGTCTTTATAAGATAAAGGCTTATAATAACGCTAAATTATTTAAATAGTCTCGTGCCTTAGAGGCTAAGATAGACCTTAAGGATATAGTTTAGGCTACTCTAGCTCCTATCGCATTAGGCGTTCCTAACGTCTCTCTATTTAGCGCTAGTAGTGCTAATTTTCTTAGTTCGCTGTAAGGCGATTTAGAGGGTTTTAATTTTAGTAGTCTTCTAGTTTCTTAAAGTAATTAAGATTATCCTCTAGTTCCTATATTTTTTTCTATAGTTGTCCTTTTTTATTTATACCTATCTATTCTACTAGATAGTAGTTTCTTCTATTATAGAATTAGTACTATAGGATTTTTTTAACTTCCTATTCTTCCTATTCTCTATACGTATCTACTTTATATACTAGTAGTTCTACGTTTTATAGTACTGTTTTAAGTAGTACTATATAGAAAGTTAAGTATATCCTTATCTTGTTTAGTAGCTTAAGTTTAAATATAACTAGTATAACTTCTTTCTTAATTTTATATAGTCTTATTTTAATATAATCTAGTTTTAAGCTAGGTTGTTTACTCTTAATATTCTTTCTTACTAACTATACTTTTTCTCTCTTTCTAAATTAGGGTCTCTCTTTATATTTCTTATTATAGTATCTTACTATTTAATTGTATAGGAATTCTACGTCCTATCTTAATTAATTATATATATCCTTAAGTCTATTAGTAAGTTTTTCTCCTCTTAAGGACTAAGATATCTCTAGTCTTAGTATTCTATATACGTTAGAGTTAAATCTATAGTTTATAAAGAAAAGTAATATTCTTATTACTATATTCTTTACGCTATTATATACTAATTATACTATAAGTAGTAACTATACCTAATTATTTTAGTTATAGTTAAGGTAGTATCTTAAGTACTATTCTACTATTTAATTTATTTATTCTAATTATCTATTTATCTATAGATAGTATACTATAGATATTACGTATTTAATTCCTAATTGCGCTGTTATTATTCCTTATAATTTTAATATAAATCTTATATCTTTAACTATAATAATCTTGTCTAGTAGTCTATATTAACTAATTATAGTTCCTAGAACCTAGTATATAGTAACCTCTATCCTACTTTTCTCTTTATATAGTCTAAAGTATAAGTACTTTATAAGTTTATCTACTATTATTAAGATTCTATTATATTTAACTCTTAATATTAGGTCTTTAGACTTTAGTAGCTTTGTAATAAAGTCTATTGTAATAACTCTCTAAAGTTATTTTAGTACTTCTACTAGTTATAGTATTCTATATAGTATATATCTATTATACTTATTTCTCTAATATTCTATATAGTCTTGTAATACCTCTATTACTAGTTATCTTACTTTTAAGATATAGTAATCTTATAGTAGCCTATCTAAGGTCTTATTAATCTTTTAGTAACTATATACTAGTAACTTATAGAATTATTGTATAAATTCTCTTTAGATTTTTCTTAGGATATACGTTCTTCTATATACTTATATAAATCCTTCTTAGATTTTAAGTTTTTCTATTTCTTTAGATACTTTATATGTTACTTTCTAAATCTATTTATCTAGTTTACTACTCTTCTTCTTAAGTATTACAGCTATTTTTAGTATATTTAGGACTAAGTATCTTTCTTCGTTCTTAACTAGAACTATACTAGTTGCGTTTACTTCTTCCTATAAATCTAGTCTTCTACTAAGGGCGTCTATAAATTAGTTATTTTTCTTTTTTATATATATAATTTCTATATTAAACGTTAATAGATATTCTTACTATCTTATATAGTATTGTAATAGTTCTTTATTTATTATAAATCTTATAAGATTCTTATAGTCTATATAGACCTTTGTTTAGTATTTTACTCTTTATAAGTATACTCTCTATTACTTAAATACTTTATAGATTACTAGTATTTCTTTATTATAAATTAGGTAGTTAAGCTCTACTAGCTTTATTTTCTTAGAGAAGTATTTAACTAAGTATTCTTTTTTAGTCTCTAGGTCTTCCTATATTAGTGCTATTCTATAGACTAAGTTAGATGCGTCTGTTTTTACTATTACTAGTAGGTCTAGATTATATATTCTAATAACTAGGTTATCTATAAACTTTCTTTTAATTTTATTAAATACTTTATTATATTCTTTAGTCTATTTAAATAGTATATCTTTCTTTATAAGTCTTATAATAAGTTCTATATCTTTAGAATATCTTACTATTAACTTCTTATAAAAGTTAGCTAACCTATAAAATTATTATACTTCTTTTAGGTTCTTTAGTGTTAGCTATTTGTAGATTAACTTAATTTTTTTTAGGTTAATTTTAATTTTTCCTAGTTCTATAATAAATCTAAGGAAATCTATTTCCTTTGTATAGAACTTGCATTTCCTTATCTTAAGGAATATCTTAGCTTCTACTAGTTTTTCTAGCACCTTATATATATATTATATATGTTCTTCTTCTATTTCTAAGAATATAAGGATGTTGTCTAGATATATAAATATAAATATATCTAAGTACTCTCTTAGTACTATATTAATTCTTTCTTAGAATGCTACTAGTATATTTATTAAGCTAAAGGGTATAACCCTATATTTATATAGTCTATATTGTGTTCTAAACACTATTTTCTATTTGTTACCTTTCTTAATTCTAATTTAGTAATAGGCGTTCTAGATATCTAGTTTTATAAAGATTTTTGCTCTTCTTAGCTTATCTTATATTACGTTAATTTGTAGTAGAGGGTATTAGTTTTTATTTATAACTATATTAGTTTTTCTAAAGTCTACGTAGGGCCTTTTATTACTTATTCTCTTTTTATCTATAAATATAAGACTATATACTACTAAAGATTTAGATTCTTATATCTATCTTTTTTTTATTGCGTTCTTAATAAATACTTGTTTAATTTTAGATTCTTCTTCTATTTTTTAGTAAACTAAGCTCTATCCTACGTTTTTACTTTCTTCTAGTTCTATCGCTAAGTCCTATAGTTAATATTCTAGAAGGTAATCCTCTAGCTCTATAAGCTATTTCTCTTATTTCTTATATTCTTCTAGGAATTCTTCTTTGTAGGTATTTATATTAGCTTTTAATATATTTATTCTATAGTAATTAATTTCTCTTATTCTCTAATCGATATATAGGTTAGTTATCTATAACTATAGTATACCTAGTATTATGTTTTATTTATTATTAATTATTATTATGTCTATAACTATATTTTTAATTGTTATCCTTTTTACTTTAAGCGTAGAGGGAACTATCTTAAACCTAATAGGTTCTTAGAATAGTTTTCCTTTAATTATACTTAGTTATTAAGAGTACTTCTTTGTTATATAACGTATTCCTTATATTTCTACAAACTTCTTAGATATAAAGTTTCTTGTTACTCTACTATTAATTATTAATTATACTTTCCTTCTTTAGTATATACTTATCTTTGTAATATATAGACTTCTTATACCTTCTAGTTGTTCTTACTTAGGTAGTTTAGTAAATTGTCTATCTTTCTAAACCTATAGCCCTATTTTAAGTTTATATTCTTTGTGTTTTAGATATTTATTATTTGTATATCTATACTATAGTCCTCCTTAGACGTATTTTTTAGATAGTTTTAGTCCTAGTCTTACTACTAAGTATTTGTCTTCTAGGATTATTTCCTATCTTTAGATATCTTCTACTATAATTACTCTTATATAGTTGTAACCTCTTCTTTATATAAGCTATACGTTGTTATTTACTTTAGGGTTTCTATATATAATATAATTTTTATCTAGGTATAATATCTATAACGCTTTAAAATATACTAGATATTCTAGATCTATTATTTTGTTGTCTCCTTCCTAGTATCTATCTTTACTAAGTATATTTATTATTAAGATATAGTATACTACTAGTATTCTTAGTATATAGGCTTTATTAATCTATTACGTTCTTTTTATAAGGTACTACTACTCTCTTCCTATAAGTATTCTTCCTACTATAACTATATATTGCTTTATCTATTCTTAAAATAGTATAAACTTTATTTCTTTAAAGTTACGTTCTTTCTAGTCTTTATACGCTTCTTCTATATTTATAACTATTAAATATATTTAAATAAATTTCTATTCTTTGTTTTGTTTTTCTATTTCAATTGTTGTGCGGCTATTATAGCTATATATTATTAGCTAGGTATACTCTATACTTCTTATACTAACTTATCTCTTACTTTCTTACTATTCTTTAGAGGAAGCTGTAGTAGTCTCTTTATCTTATACTAGTCCTTTAGCCTAGATTAATAGAATCTAGGGCTCTTCTCCTTCTAAGTCTTCTATTAGTAGGTCTATTACTTAAGCTATTTCTTCTAGCTAAGCTTTTGTTCTTTTTTCTTTTGTTATAGCTACTCTATATCTCTATTTCTATAGGAACTATACTACTCTCTACTTACTAGAAAGATATATATAGTAGTTGTTATTATAATAAAAGGTCTAATAGAGTATTACGTATTATACTTCTTTACTCCTAGCTACCTTTTCCTAAGGTTTAGCTTATACTTATAGTGCTTCTTTCTTTTTTTTAGTTATTTTTAACTAAGTTTCTTTCTTTAGATCTTTACTTCTATAGTCTTTTACAAAGTATCTAGGTTTTCTATATTTATAGTATACCTTATTCTTCTTCTATTACAAATAGTAGTCTTTTGCGTAGTAGCCTTTCTTACTATAGTTAAAGTACGTAAAGTCTTTATTTTTCTTCTTTTTCTTGTCTTTATTAGCGTTAAGGATTATAGGGTCTCTAGTATCCTAGTTTCTAGTTTAAGTACTATACTTGTTCTTCTTCTATTCTCGAAGATTATTATTAATTTAGATTACCTATTACTTTAAGGCTTCTAGTATTCTTAGTTTTTCTATATAGATTATCTCGTATTGTATTTTTAAATTTAGTCCTTGTTTAAATTATAATATTAAGGCTAACTTATTCTATTCTATATTTTAGGATAGTTACTTAAATTATAATATATACTTAGGAATACTCTAGTTTTATATAAGCTTCTCTAGCTATTCTTTAGCTTATCTAGTAACGTCTATATCTCTAAATACTACTCTTATTCGTTTAGTAAAGTATTTATAGCTTCTAAAGATAGCTTTAGTTTTGTCTTTCTAGGTTATTAGAGAATATATTGTATAGTTTATCTAGTAAGGTTCGTACTATCTTATTACGTCTTCTTCTAGGTGTAATCTAATGTATATTACCTTCTTTTCTTCTATATTAAAGTGTAGTACTTATATATCTATCTAGAGTTGTGCTAAGGCTATAAAAGGTTTTAGTTTTTCCTTTATTCTATTAAACTTCTTAAAAACAAGTATTTTTAGTAGTTTCTTTGTAGCACTTATTACTAGGCGTTGTATAATTAACTCTATTTAGTTCTAACCTTTAATAATAGCCTTAATCTATACTTTGTTTTATTTCGCGTAATCTTATAGTTCTTTATTCTATATTTCTAGTGCATTAATTACTATCTTTATATCTTCTTTATCTAAAATTAAGTTATTAATTTAGTCCTTAATTATTTCCTATATAGTACTATTAGACTTATAACTACTCTTAGGGGCTTTACTTATTTTAGTTAAACTTTCTACTATCGTGTTAGCTAGACTATGCGCTGCTTACGCTTTGCTTCTCGTAATAACTAAATTAGTAAGGTATAATAGGCCTCCTATCGTTAACTATAGGTACCTATCTTAGGGGTTAGTAGATTAAGAGATAATATTAAAAGCTCGTATTAAGATCTATAATAACTATAAACAATAGAAGATGTTTTACAACTATCTTGTATTAGCGTTCTATAGTTAAAGGATTAAATTACTAATACTATCCTAATAATATATATTCTACTAACTATATACCTAGGTTTCTTAGCTAGCTTCGTACTTTGTGTTTACTAAGATCGCAAATTACAAATTTGTTACGTGCTTAGCTTTATACTTTGTATTTACTAAGATTGTAAATTGCAAATTTGTTACGTACTTAGCTTTGTACTTTATATTTACTAAGATCGCGAATTGTAAATTTATTACGTATCCCTATTGTAGTTAGTTTCCTAATCTAGTTTGTTACCCTATAAGTTATACGTGTTGTTGTTATTTATAGTAGGGCTAATTAGCTTAAATTAGTTATCTCTTGTTATAACTATAATAATTAATAGCTCGCTCTACATAACTTAGTAAAAGGAGACTATATAGAAATTAAATACTTATACTCTATAAGTAAAACCTTAGAAGAAATATACTTATACTATATATTAGTAAGGATATACTCGTTACAATATTTGCTATTATTTAAAGATATAAGATAAGTAAGACCTAGCTTTATACAATAATAATAAAGAAATATCTTAACCCTATTATAAACGATACGAGCTATAAGAAGAAGTTTATTACGCTAGGAGTAAGATATTATAGGGAGTAATAACGAGCTAGAGATTAATAAAGAAATAGGATTAATAACCTTAGCTTTAGTATAGAGAAATATAGAACTACTTAGAAGAGAGAATAGTGTTACGATAGTAACAAGAGAAATTAAGATAGAACTAATTAGTCTACGCTTAGCTACGCACGAAGTATAGAGAGAGTAAGGTAATAACTTATAAGATAATAAGCTTAATTAAGAAATAAACTATAACTAGGATACGTAATAAATTTGTAAATTCGCAATCTTAGTAAATACAAAGTCGTAAAGCTATTATATAACAAATTTATAAATTTATAATCTTAGTAAATACAAAGTAATAAAGTTACTAAGAATATATTACTATATAGCTAGTAAGGAATGCGTATTATTAGGATAGTATTAGTAATCTAATCTCTAACCTAAAACGCTAATACTTAACATTGTATATACAAATTAACTATTGTTTATAGTTATTACTTAATTATAACACGAGCTTTTATTATTACCTCTTAATCTACTAACAACTCTTAAGTTACTAGGAAAGTCGACCCTAGTGCACCTATTATAATACAACTATCCTATACCCTATTAAACCTTAGTAGCGCATTCTCTAATTACGCTACTAAGTTAAGATATATAGCTTTAGTAGTCTTACCCTACTCTATCTAGGTATAAGCAAGATTATTTATACTTAATAGTTAAGATAGTCTACTCCTAGCTTCTTCTTACTTATCTCTATTACTTACACCTCTAGCTCTTCTACTATATCCTACTACCTTAATTCTAGTAAGTTAACGCTAGATTAGCTATACCTAATAAATTAAGAGATAGACTAAATTTTTAGGATAGCTTTTTATTTCTATCTAGTAAATACAGCTAAATACTACGTATATCTTTCTAATATTTTAATTAGTAGCCCTATTAGAAATAACCTATCCTCTTAGTAGATATAGAAACTAGCCTTTTAGTAGAGTAGATAGTTTACCTAGAGCTAGATACTCTAAAAGCTTATTACTTTAACGTCTATTAAGTTTTTTTCTATAGAAGAAGAGTAACTTAGAGATAAAAACTTACTAGAGTAGGAAATTACTAAAGTAACAAGGATTCCTATTTAAACTCTTTAAGAAAGCCCTTTATCTCGCTTTAGTGTTAGCGAGCAAATATTATAAGTAGAGAGATAAAAGATAAAACGCGAAGAAGACGCGATATACTTTTTACTTAGCATTTTCGATATCTATATACTACTTATATATAGAGAGGGATAGAAGAAAGTATTAATTTAGCTTTAGAAGGAAATTAAAGAGTCTTTAAAGAGTAAATTACCTACTCTACTACTAGTACTCTCTAATATTAGTAATAAGGCTTCCTCCTAGTAAGATTAGCTTATAGATATAGTAAACTAATAGTATACTAATAGTAATATAGTACGAAGTAGACTATACTATTATAGATACTAAGACTACTTTTTTACCTCGTTTAAGTAATTAGACTAGTACTAACCTCTATATAGTAGAATTTAGTAGTAAAAGTAGCTAAATTTAGTTTTCTTAGGTCTCTTAGTTTAAATAGAGTTACTAGAGATCTTACTTAAAACTACGCGTAAGGCGCTTCTTTTACTAAGAGTAGTATAGTTAGAGTAGCTTTATTATATTCTAAGCTTATACTACTTATAGAGCCTATCTAATCTTATATTTATATAAGGAGCCCTATAAGAACTTAACTACACTTTTTATTATCTATATCTTAGATAAGATACTTAAATTTTAATTTCGTTTTAGAGGCTATTATTTTTAGATATCTTTAAATACGCACGTAGGCTCTTTAGTAGGTTGTAATAAGGCTAGATTATTCTCTCTAGAGTAAGACTCTAGTAGAATCTAGGGCAATAAGCTTAGTTTTATAGAGTTATTAATAGTTATCTAAATTAGATATCTATATAGGTAGTTTACTAGGGGATAGGTATACAAGGAGCTATATGTCTACGCTAAGGCTAAGTAGTTGCTAACTAGTAGAATAGTACTAGAGGTACGTATATTAAGCAACTTTCTACTAGCTTATACAAACTAAGAATTAATATAGGATAAAAAGTGTTAGATAGCTAATAAGAAGAGGGTAGGACTAAGATTAGCGTAGATTTTTCTTAGCAAAGAGGATATTTACTATCCCTAGGTTAACTATCTTGTTTTATTAGAGTTATAGAATTCTTAGATAATAGGTAGTAACTTTAAGTAAGTAGCTAAAGTAGAGTATAGCTAGCCTAAGCTTTAGTAGTAGAATTAGTAGGTTACGTATTAGTCTAGTATTATAGATAACTTTGCGCAAAGTATTATATAATTCTTATAGTACTCTTAGATTTTCTTTAGGTATATAGACTAATACTACTAGAAGCTAACGTTTATAGAGCTGTACAATTGCTACTATTATATCTAGGGGCTAATATAGGTAGTATCTTAAGTATAGCGCGTACTCTAATACCTCTACACTAAACTAATACTTATAGCTATAAAATTCTTTAGCTAAAAAAGTATTAGTAAGAAAGTTTATTACATATATCTATAGAGTACTCTATTAAGTTATCTTGTAATAATTACTTTTTTTATATAGCTCTATAGCCTTAAATTTATATAGCCTATTTTAGTAATAGGCGTATATTAACTAATAGCGTATATTAAATATATAGACACAATAGCTATAGAAATTATAGCTAAAACTAAGTAGGAATAAATAAAGATACCTATACCTATACTTATACCTACTATACTAAAAACACTAAATTGTTAGGTATTCTATAAGGGGCGCGTCTAAATTCTTATACTAGCTAAAATTAGATAGAATTAGATAGTAATTACGTAGAAGCTAAAGAGCTTATAGTAGACTATTTCTAATTATCTTTGTACGTAGAATACTCTTACAAAACTATAGGGTAGGAAGCCTATACTAGATACACCTACTTACTAGCTTTTAGTTTGTTATACTACTAAAAACGCTAAATAACAATAGAAAACTTAAGAGGAGATTACCTATAAGCTTAGTATTAACGTCTTTAAGTATACACTTATTAAGGCCTTTTATTATAGCTATAATAAGAAAAAACTAATTTAAACTAATTAGCCCTACTATAGATAATAACAACGTATATAATCTATAGGATAATAAATTAGATTAGGAGACTAACTACAATAGAGATACGTAACAAATTCGCGATTTATAATCTTAGTAAATACGAAGTATAAAGCTAAGTACGTAATAAATTCGTAATTTACAATCTTAGTAAATACAAAGAATAAAGCTAAGCACGTAATAAATTTATAATTTACGATCTTAGTAAACACGAAGTATAAAGCTAGCTAAGAAGCCTAGGTATATAGTTAGTAGTAATACGTATTATTAGGATAGTATTAGCAATTTAATTATTAACTATAAGTAATAATACTAAAATAGTTATAAAACATCTTCTATTACTTAAAGCCTATTATAGATCCTAATATAAGCTTTTACTATTACCTTATAATCTACTAACTCTTTTAATATAGGTACCTATAGTTAATAATAGGTAGCCTACAACACCTTACTAATTTAGTTATTACAAGAAGCGAAGCGTAAGTAGCGTATAGTCTAGCTAACACGATAGTAGAAAGTTTAACTAAGAGAGTAACTAGGGCACCTATAAGTAGTTATAAGTTAGATAATATAGTATAGAAAGATATTAAAAACTATATAAATAACCTAATCTCTAAGAAAGAAGATATAAAGATAGTAATTAACGCTTTAGAAACCTAGAACAAAGAACTCTAAGAGTACGCAAAATAGAATAAGGTATAGATTAAAGCTATTATTAAAGAATAAAACTAAATAGAACTAATTATATAACGCCTAGAGATAAGTACAACAAAGAAACTACTAAAGATACCTATCTTTAAGAAGTTTAATAGAATAAGGGAGAAACTAAGACTCTTTATAGTATTAGTATAACTCTAGATAGATGTATAAGTACTACACTTTAATATAGAAGAAAAGAAGGTAATATATATTAGAATATACCTTAAAGAAAATGTAATAAGATAGTTTAAACCTTACTAGATAGATTATATAACACACGCCCTAATAACTTAGAAAGATAAAATACGAGCTATCTTTAGAAGTTATAAATACTTTACCTAACAAATAAGAGTAGCGTTTAGAGATATAGATATTACCTAATAAGCTAAAGAGAAGCTAGAAGAGCTTACACAAAATTAGAGTATTTTAGAATACGTATTATAGTTTAAACAACTATTACAAAATATAGAATAGAATAAGTTAGCCCTAATGTTACGATTTAAACAAGGACTAAACTTAAAAATTTAATACGAAATAATTTATATAGAAAAACCTAGGACACTAGAAGCCCTAAAGTAATAAGTAATATAAATTAACAACGATCTTCGAGAATAGAAGAAGAATAAATATAGAGGTTATACTTAAAACTACGACAAAAGAGACTCTATAATCCTTAAGGCTAATAAAGATAAGAAAAAGAAGAAGAATAAAGACTTTACGTACTTTAATTATAGTAAAAAAGGCTACTATATAAAAGACTACTAATTAAAGTTAAAGAAGGATATAGTATACTATAAATATAAGAAACTAGAACACTTTGTAAAGGACTATAGAAGTAAAGATCTTAAGAAAGATAAAGAAACTTAGTTAAAGACAACTAAGAATAGAAAAGAAGCACTAAAAGTATAGGCTAAACCTTAGGAAAAGGTAGCTAGGAGTAAAGAATAGTAATACGTAATACTCTATTAGGCCTTTTGTTATAATAATAACTACTATATATACCTCTTAAGTAAATAAAGAGTAAGATACTTCCTATAAGGAAAATAAAGAGTAGTAGTAATAAAAGAAGATAGAATATAAGTATAGCTTAATAAAACAAAACGTATAATAGACTTACTAATAGATAATTTAGAAAAGGAGAAGCCCTAGACCCTATTAATCCCCGCTAAAAGACTAGTAGAGGATAAGAAGACTACTATAGTTACCTCTAAAGAACTATAAAGTAATAAAAGAGAAAGTAATATAAGAGGTATAGAGTATACCTAGTTAGTATATAGCTATAATAGCTATACAATAATAAATATAGAGGAATAAAACAAAGAATAGAAATTCGTTTAGAAATACTTACTAATTATAAGTATAGAGGAAGCGTACAAAGACTAGAAGATACGTAATCCTAAGAATACAAAGTTTATATTATTCTAATAGTAGATAGAGTAATAGATAGTTATAGTAGGAAAAATACTTATATAAAGAGAGTAGTAGTATCTTATAGAAAGAACGTAATAGATTAATAAAGCTTATACACTATAAGTACTAGTAGTATACTATATCTTAATACAAAAGATACCTAGTAAAGATAGATACTAAGAAGGAGATAATAAAAGAATAGATCTAAAACACCTAGTATACTTTAAGATATTATAGCTATTATACCTAGATACAAACTATATTATATATAAAAACCTAAAAGTAAGAAATAATACATAGCTAGTACGCTAAAAGAACTATAACTATATAAAAGTAATCCTAAGAGAGGATATTACTAGATAGGAAATAATACCTAAAGATAGATATATAGTAGTAAGGCTAGGACCTAAATTATCTAAGAAATACGTCCTAGGAGGACTATAGTACAAATGTACAAATAATAAGTATCTAAAACACAAAGAACAAAAGCTTTAAGTAGGACTATAGCCCTAGAAAAATAGATAATTTACAAAATCGCCTAAGTAAGAATAGCTAGAAGGTATAAAAGGCCTATATATTACGAAAATAGGTATATACTAAGGAAGGAAAGTATAATTAATAATTAATAGTAGAGCTACAAGAAACTTTATAGTAAAGAAGTTTATAGAAGTATAAGGAATACGTTATATAATAAAGAAGTACCCTCGATAACTAAGTACAATTAAAGGAAAACTATTCTAAGAACCTATAAGGTTTAAAAGAGTTCTCTCTATACTAGAACTAGAAGAGATAATAATTAGAAATATAGTTATAGATATAATAACAATTAACAATAAACAAGAAATTATACTAAGAATACTATAGTTATAGATAGCTAACCTATATATTAAATAGAGAATAGGAAAAATTAGCTATAATAAAATAGAAAAGCTAAAAGCTAATATAAATACTTATAAAGGAGAATTCCTAGAAGTATATAAAAAATAGGAATAACAACTTATAGAACCTAAATGTTACAGGTGTAACAGAAGAAATCGAGATAGAACTAATTAGTCCCGATCTAGGCGCTGACGAAGCAGGGGACGAGCGAGGTAACGACCTCAATTAGGAGACTATACATAACTAGGACACCTAGGCTAATCTATAATCTATAAACTCTTAGTATCTACAGATTATAGATTAAGACAATCTATAATCTACTAGTCTTAGCAACTATAGATTATAGATTACGACGAGTATATAGTTAGTAAGATGCGCATCGTTAGGATAGTATTAGCAATTTAATCCTTTAACTACGGAACGCTAATACAAGATAGTTACGAAATATCTTCTATTGTTTATAGTTATTGCAGATTATAACCTAAGCTTTTACTATTAACTCTTAATCTACTAACCCCTAGATAGGTACCTATAGTTAACGATAGGAGGCCCGTTACACCTTACTAATTTAGTTATTGCGAGAAGCAAAGCGTAAGTAGCGCATAGTCTAGCTAACACGATAGTAGAAAGTTTAACTAAAACAAGTAAAGCCCCTAAGAGTAGTTATAAGTCTAACAGCACTGTATAGGAAATAATTAAGGACTAAATTAATAATCTAATCTTAGATAAAGAAGATATAAAAATAGTAATTAATACTTTAGAAATATAGAACAAGGAACTACAAGATTACGTAAAGTAGAATAAAGTATAGATTAAAGCTATTATTAAAGGTTAGAATTAGATAGAACTAATTATATAACGTCTAGCAATAAGTGCGACAAAGAAACCGCCTAAGATACCTATCCTTAAGAAGTTTAATAGAATAAGGGAGAAACTAAGACTCTTTATTACCTTAGCACAACTCTAGATAGATGTACAAGTACTACACTTCGACACAGAAGAGAAAAAGGTAATATATATTAGGTTGCACCTCAAGGAAGACGCAATAAGATAGTACAAGCCCTACTAGATAGACTATACGATATATTCTCTAATAACCTAGAAGGACAAAACTAGAGCTATTTTTAGAAGTTACAAATACTTCACTAAACAAATAAGAGTAGTATTTAGGGATATAGACGTTACCTAACAAGCTAAAGAACAGCTAGAAAAGCTTATATAAAGTTAAAGTGTTCTAAAGTACGTATTATAATTTAAATAACTATTGTAGAATATAGAATAGAATAAGTTAGCCTTAATATTACAATTTAAACAAGGACTTAACTTAAAAATCCAATACGAGATAATATACATAGAGAAACTAAGGACACTAGAAGCCCTAAAGTAATAGGCAATATAAATAGATAACGATCTTTAAGAATAGAAGAAGAACAAGTATAGAGGTTATACCTAAAACTATAACAAGAGAGACTCTATAATCCTTAACACTAACAAGGATAAAAAGAGAAAAAAGAGTAAAGACTTTACGTGCTTTAACTATAGTAAACTAGGCTACTACGTAAAGAACTATAGATCTAAGTTAAAGAAGGATATAGTATACTATAAGTGCAAGAAACTAAGATACTTCGCAAAAGATTATAAAAGTAAAGACCTAAAAAAAGAAACTTAGTTAAAGATAACTAAGAAGAAGAAAGAAGCACTATAAGCATAGGCTAAACCTTAAGAGAAGGTAGCTAGGAGCAAAGAAATATAATACGTAATACTCTATTAGACCTTTTGTTATAAAGACAACTACTACATATATCTTTCTAGTAAATAAAGAGTAGGATACTTCTTATAATAGAGATAGAGAGTAGCTGTAATAAAAGAAAGAACAAAAGCTTAGCTAGAAGAAATAGCCTAAGTAATAGACCTACTAGTAGAAGATCTAAAAAGGGAAGAGCCCCTAGTACTATTAATCTAGGCCGAAGGACTAGTACTAGATAAAGAGACTACTACGACTACCTCTAAAGGACTGCGAGGAAGTAAGAGACAAGTTAGTATAAGAGATATAGAGTATACCTAGCTAATAATATATAGTTATAATAGCTATATAATAAGTAATATAGAAGAATAAAACAAAGAATAGAAGTTTGTTTAAAAATACTTACTAGTTATAAGTATAGAAGAAGCGTATAAAGACTAGAAAGAACGCAATCCTAAAGAAATAAAGTTTATACTATTTTAAGAATAGATAAAGTAATATATAGTTATAGTAGGAAGAATACCTATATAAAAAGAGTAGCAATACCTTATAAGAAGAACGCAATAAATTAACAAAGCCTACACACTAAGAGTACTAGTAGTATACTATATCCTAACAATAGATACACCTAGTAGAAGTAAATACTAAGAAAGAGATAACAAAATAACAGACCTAAAACATCTAGTACACTTTAAAGTATTATAGATATTATACCTAGACAAGAATTGTATTATACACGGGAACCTTAAAGCAAATAATAGTATATAGCCTATAAGAAAAAAAGGCTACAACTATATAAGAGTAATTATAGCAGAAGACATCTAAGGATAGGAGATAATCCTAGAAGATAGATACGTAGTAGTAAGACCTAGCCTAAAACTATTAAAGAAATGCGTCTAAGGAGGACTATAGTATAAATATATATACAATAAATATCTAAAACACAAAGAATATAAACTTAAAGTAGGCCTATAGCCTTAAAAGGATAGATAGTTTACAAAAGAGCCTAAATAGGAAAGGTTAGAAGGTATAAGAGGCCTATATATTATAAAAACAGGTATATACTAAGGAAGGAAAGTACAATTAATAATTAATAGTAGAGCTACAAGGAACTTTATATCAAAGAAGTTTGTAGAAATATAGGGAATAAAGTACACAATAAAGAAATACCCTCGACAACTAAGTACGATTAAAGGAAAACTATTCTAGGAACCTATTAGGTTCGAGACAGTTCCCTCTACGCTTAAATTAGAAGGGATAATAATTAAAAACATAGTTATAGACATAACGACAATTGATAACAAACAAGATATAATATTAGGTATACTATAGTTATAGATAACTAACCTACACATTAATTAGAGAACTAGAGAAATTAGTTACAATAAAATAGACATGTTAAAAGCTAATATAGGCACTAGCAAAGGAGAATTCCCTAAAGAATACAAGAAATAGGAAAAACAGCTTATAGAGCTAGAAGATTACCTTCTAGAATATTAACTATAGGACTTAGCGATAGAAACAGAAGAAAAAAAAGACGTAAGATAGAGCCTAGTCTACAGAAAAACAGAAAAAGAGTTAAAGATTAAATAAGCATTTATTTAAAACGTAATAAAAAAAAGATAGATAAGAGAATCTAAATCCTTAGTAGCTTATAGACTTATCTTTATAGACAAGAAAAGAATAAGTAATAAAAGACCTTGTATAGACTTTAGAAAAACTAACGTAGTTACAAACAAGAACTAATACCCCTTACTAAAGATAGACGTAATACAAGATAAACTATAGAAAGCAACAATCTTTACAAAGTTAGACATCTAGAACGCCTACTACTAAATTAGAATTAAAGAAAGTAATAAATAGAAAACAGCATTTAGAACACAATAGGGATTATACAAATATTTAGTTATGCCGTTTAGCTTAATAAATATACTAGCAGCATTCTAAGAAAGGATTAATACAGTACTAAGAGAGTACTTAGACATATTTATATTTATATACTTAGACAACATCCTTATATTTTTAGAAATAGAAGAAGAACACGTGCAACATATACACAAAGTGCTAGAGAAACTAGTAGAAGCTAAAATATTCTTTAAAATAAGGAAGTGTAAATTCTATACAAAGGAAATAGACTTCCTAGGATTTATTATCGAACTAGGAAAAATTAAGATTAACCTAGAAAAGATTAGATTAATTAACAAATAGCCGAAACTAAAAAACCTAAAGGAGGTATAACAATTTTATAGGCTAGCTAACTTTTATAAGAAGTTAATAGTAGGATAGTCTAAAGATATAGAACTAATAACAAGACTTATAAAAAAGGACACGCTATTTAAATAGATAAAGGAATACAATAAAGTATTTAACAAGATTAAAAGAAAGTTTATAGAAAACCTAGTTATTAGAATATATAACCTAGACCTACTAGCAATAGTAAAGATAGACGTATCTAACTTAGTCTATAGAATAGCACTAATATAAGAAGACCTAGAGACTAAAAAAGAATACTTAGTTAAGTACTTCTCTAAGAAAATAAAGATAGTAGAACTTAACTACCTAATCTACAATAAAGAAATACTAGCAATCTACAAAGCATTTAAGTAATAGAGAGTATACCTATAAGGAGTAAAACATTAGACAAAGGTCTACATAGACTACAAGAATCTTACAAGATTTATAATAAATAAAGAACTATTACAACGCTATACAAGATAGTAGGAATACTTGTTAACGTTTAATATAGAAATTATATATATAAAAGGGAAAGACAATTAGTTTATAGACGCCCTTAGTAGAAGACTAGACTTATAAGAAGAAGTAAGCGCTACTAGTATAGTTCTAGTTAAGAACAAAGAAGGATACTTAGTCCTAAATATATATAAAATAGCTGCAACACTTAAAAGGAAGAGTAGCGAGCTAGATAAATAGATTTAGAAAACAACAAAAGAAGCATCTAAAGAAATAGAAAAACTAGAAATCTAAGAAGGATTTGTATAAGCCTATAGAAGAATATACATCCTAAGGAAGATCTAAAGAGAATTTATACGATAATTCTATAAATTACTAGCACATAGTTACTAAGGTATTAAGAAAATATTAAATAAACTACTGCGAGATTACTATATTCTAAAAGTAAGACAACTAGTAATAGAGGTACTACAAGACTATATAGAATGTTAAAAGAATAAATACAATAGATATACACTATATAGAATATTACAACTAGTAGAAGTACTAGAACAACTATAGAGAGTTATTACAATAGACTTTATTACGAAGTTACTAAAGTCTAAAGACCTAATATTAGGAGTTAAATATAATAGAATCTTAATAATAGTAGATAAGCTTATAAAGTACACATACTTTAGACTATATAAAGAAAAAAGTAAGATAGAGGTTACTATATACTAGGTTCTAGGAACTATAATTAGTTAATATAGACTACTAAATAAGATCGTTATAGATAGAGACGTACAATTTATATTAAAACTATAGGGAACGATAACAGCGTAATTAGGAATTAAATATATAATGTCTACAGCATATTACTTATAAATAGATAGATAGTTAGAACAAATAAATTAGACAGTAGAATAATACCTAAGATACTACCTTAACTATAACTAGAACAATTAGGTACAGTTACTACCTATAGCACAGTTAGTATACAACAGCGCAAAGAATATAGTAATAAGAGTATTACTCTTCTTTATAAATTATAGATTTAAACCTAGCGCGTATAGAATACTAAGAATAGAAGTATCTTAGTCTCTAAGAAGAGAAAGTTTTGCTAACAGACTTAGAGACATACACGATTAACTAAGATAGGACGTAGAATTCCTATAGGATTAAATAGTAAAATACTACAACAAGAAGTATAAATAGGGACCTTAGTTTAGAGAGGGAGAAAAAGTATAGTTAGTACGCAAGAATATTAAGAGCAAACAACCTAGTTTAAAATTAGACTACGTTAAGATAGGACTATATAAGATTAAAAAAGAAGTTACACTAGTTATATTTAAACTAAAACTACTAAACAAGATAAGGATACACCTAACTTTCTACGTAGCGCTACTTAAGATAGTACTATAGAACGTAGAACTACTAGTATATAAAGTAGACACGTATAGAGAACAAGAAGAATAGGAAGTTAAAGAAATCTAAGTATATTAGTTTCGTAATAGTAGAAACTACTACCTAGTAAAATAGATAGGTATAGACAAAAAAGGACAACTATAGGAAGAAACATAGGAACTAGAGGACAACCTTAATTGCCCTAAGAAACTAGAGGAGTTCTAAAGTTAAAACCCTCTAGAACGCCTAGTAGCAAACTAAGAGAACTAATATTACTAATAATAGATAGAGAGACGATAGGGACGTCTAGTATAAGACCTACTACAGCAACACTAAACGCCTTATCTAAGTCTAGCTTAGCTTCTAGAGCTACTAACTACTTAGCTAATTTCTTATTATTTAAGGCCTTTATCTTATAAAGACAAGAGAGATAAGCTTAATTCTCTACTAGCTTACTCTACGCAAGTTCCTAGATACGCTTATACTTAGCTTTAGCCTCTACAATTTAAGATAGTAATTTCTCTTAAGTCTAGTTAACGGCTTTCCCTATTATTGTTAAGCCTAGACGTAAGAATAAGTGTAATAAACTTACACTTAGAAAGAGAAATACTAGATATATTATAAGAGCTACGTATATTTGCACAAATATACACCTTATAAGCCCTACTATTGTTTATAGAAATAATATAAGGAAGAGACTTAGAGTTTAACTTAGGAGAAGTACAACAAGAGTAAAGAAATATTTCGACACTATTGCGTAACACACGATTAGTAAGGAGGTAGCAACAACGTGTAGATAAAATAGTTATAAGGGAGGATAAAGAACTCTACATTAACAAAGAAACTAGACTAATAACTCTAGCTCTAGGATAGGTAAACTAGGACCTACCTAGAAGGGGAGATAGTGTTACAGGTGTAACAGAAGAAATCGAGATAGAACTAATTAGTCCTAATCTAGGCGCTAACAAAGCAGGGGATAAGTAGAGTAACAACCTTAATTAGGAGACTACATATAACTAGGACACCTAGGCTAATCTATAATCTATAGACTCTTAGTATCTATAGATTATAGATTAAGACAATCTATAATCTACTAGTCTTAGTAACTATAGATTATAGATTACAACAAGTATATAGTTAGTAAGATGCGCATTGTTAAGATAGTATTAGTAATTTAATCCTTTAACTATAGAACGCTAATACAAGACAGTTGTAAAACATCTTCTATTATTTATAGTTATTGTAGATTATAACCTAAGCTTTTACTATTAACTCTTAATCTACTAACCCCTAGATAGGTACCTATAGTTAACGATAGGAGGCCTGTTACACTAAAGACTACCTCCTAGAATATTAGCTATAGGACTTAGTAATAGAACTAGAAGAAGGTAAAGACGTAAGATAGAGCCTAGTCTATTAAAAGATAGAAGAAGAATCTAAAATTAAACAAGCATTTATATAGAACGTAATAAAGAAAGGATAGATAAAAGAATCTAAATCCTTAGTAGTATATAGACTTATATTTGTAGATAAAAAGAGAATAAGTAATAAGAGACTCTACGTAGACTTTAGGAAAACTAACGTAGTTATAAATAAGAATTAATACCTCTTACTATAAATAGATATAATATAAAAAGAGTTATAAAAGGTAAAGATCTTTACAAAATTAGATATCTAGAACGCCTACTACTAGATTAGAATTAAGGAAAGTAATAAGTAGAAAATAGTATTTAGAACACAATAGAGACTATACAAATACCTAGTTATACTATTTAACTTAACAAACGCACTAGCCGCATTTTAAGAAAAAATTAATATAGTACTAAGAGAGTACTTAGATATCTTTATATTTATATACCTAGACAATATCTTTATATTCTTAGAAATAGAAGAAGAATATATACAATACGTATACAAAGTACTAGAAAAACTAGTAGAAAATAAATTATTTTTTAAGATAAGAAAATGTAAGTTCTATATAAAAGAAATAGATTTCCTTAGGTTTGTTATACAACTAGGAAAAATTAGGATTAACTTTAAAAAGATTAAATTAATTAACAAATAGCTAATACTAAAGAACCTAAAAGAAGTATAATAATTTTATAGGTTAGCAAACTTTTATAGAAAGCTAATAATAAGATAGTCTAAAGATATAGAACTAATAACTAGACTTATAAAAAAAGATATACTATTTAAATAGACTAAAGAATACGATAAAGTATTTAACAAGATTAAAAGAAAGTTTATAGAAAACCTAGTTATTAGAATATACAACCTAGACCTACTAGTAATAGTAAAAATAGACGTATCTAACTTAGTCTACAAAATAGTACTAATATAGGAATATCTAAAGACTAAACAAGAATATTTAGTTAAATACTTCTCTAAGAAAATAAAGCTAGTAGAGCTTAACTACTTAATCTATAACAAAGAAATATTAGTAATCTACAAAGTATTTAAATAATAGAGAGTATATATATAAAGAGTAAAGTACTAAATAAAGGTCTTTATAGACTATAAGAACTTTATAGGATTTATACTAAATAAAGAACTATTATAATAATATACGAGATAGTAGGAATTCCTATTAATATTTAACTTAGAAATTATATATATAAAAGAGAAAGACAATTAATTTATAGACGCCCTAAGTAGAAGACTAGACTTATAGGAAGAAGTAAGCGCTACTAGTATAGTTCTAATTAAGAATAAAGAAAGACATTTAGTCCTAAATATACCTAAAATAGCTACTATACTTAAAAGAACAAGTAGCGAGCTAGACAAATAGATCTAGAAAATAACGTAAGAAGTATCTAAAGAAATAGAGAAGCTAGAAACCTAAGAAGGATTTAGATAAGTATATAGAAGAATATATATTCTAGGAAAAATCTAGAGAGAATTTATATAATAATTCTATAAGCTACTAGTATATAGGTACTAGAGAATTAAGAAAATACTAAATAGGCTCCTAAAAGATTACTATATCTTAAGAGTAAGATAACTAGTAAAAGAAGTACTACAAGACTATATAGAATGCTAAAGAAATAAGCACAATAGATATACACTATATAGAATACTATAACTAGTTAAAATACTAGAGTAACTCTAGGGAATAATAACAATAGATTTTATTACGAAACTACCTAAGTTAAAAGACCTAATATTAGGAGTTAAGTACGATAGAATCCTAATAATAGTAGATAAACTTATAAAGTACATATACTTTATACTATATAAAGAGAAAAGTAAGATAGAGGTTACTATATATTAAGTTTTAAAAACTATAATAAGCTAATATAGTATACTAGACAAAATTATTATAGATAGAGATATACAATTTATATTAAAACTATAGAAAACAATAATAGCGTAATTAGGAATATAATACACTATGTTAACAGCATATTATCTATAAATAGATAGATAATTAGAATAAATAAATTAGATAGTAGAATAGTACCTAAGATACTATCTTAACTACAACTAGAATAATTAGGTATAGCTATTACTTATAGCACAGTTAGTATACAATAGCGTAAAGAATATAGTAATAAGAGTATTATTCTTTTTTATAAACTATAAACTTAAACCTAATATATATTAAATACTAAGAAATATAGAGTCTTAGACTTTATAAAGAGAAAACTTTGTAAATAGAATAAAAGAAATATATAATTAACTAAGATAGGATGTAGAATTCCTATATAATTAAATAGCAAAGTACTATAACAAGAAGTATAAATAAAGACCTTAATTTAGAGAGAGAGAAAAAGTATAGTTAGTATAGAAGAACATTAAGAGTAAATAACTAAGTCTAAAACTAGATTATATTAAGATAGGACTATATAAAATTAAAAAGAAAGTTATACTAGTTATATTTAAACTAAAGCTACTAGATAAGATAAAAATACACTTAATATTCTATATAGCCCTACTAGAACAAGTACTATAAGAAGTAGAACTACTAGTATATAAAGTAGACACGTATAGAGAATAAGAAGAATAAGAAGTTAAAGAGATCCTAGTATATTAGTTCTATAATAGTAGGAACTACTATTTAGTAGAATAGATAGGTATAGACAAAAAAGGATAACTATAGGAAAAAACATAAGAACTAGAAGATAATCTTAACTACCCTAAGAAACTAGAAGACTTCTAAAGTTAAAACCCTCTAGATTGCCTTGTAGCAAACTAAGAAAACTAGTATTACTAGCGCTAAATAGAGAGGCGTTAGGAACGTCTAACGCGATAGGAGCTAGAATAGCCTAAACTATATCTTTAAGGTCTATCTCGGCCTCTAAGGTATAAGACTATTTAGATAATTTAGCGTTATTATAAGCTTTTATCTTATAAAGACGCTTAATATAAGAATAAAGATCTACTAGCTTATAAAGAGTTAGCTTACACTTAGCCTTAGCTTCTATAAGCTATAACAATAGTATCTCTTAAGCCTAGTTAATAGCTCGCCCTATACAACTTAGTAAGAAGAGACTATATAGAAATTAAACACTTATACTCTATAAGAGAAATACTAGACAGTATATACTTATACTAAATATTAGCTAGAATATACTTGTTATAGTGTTTACTATCCTTTAAAGATATAAGATAAGTAAGCTTTAATTAAGTATAATAGGCGTAGAGAAATATGTTAACTCTATTATAAGTAATATAAGCAATAAAAAAGAGTTTATTATAGTTAGAACGCGAAGATATAGAGAATAATAAAGAACTAGAAATAAATAAAGAAACTAGACTAATAACCTTAGGCCTAGGATAGAGAAATAAGAACTTACCTAGAGAGGGAAATAGTGTTATAGCTATAACAAGAGAAAACTAATTTAAACTAATTAGCCCTACTATAGATAATAATAACGCATATAATCTATAGGATAATAAATTAGATTAAGAGACTAACTATAATAGAGACACGTAATAAATGTTGTAAGATGCGAGCTTAGGAATAAGTAGGAGATAATTATTAATTAAAGAGCTATCTAAGCTAGGCTACTTATATATAGTAGAGTAGCTCGAATAGCTTGTGTAGCTCGCTTACTACTATAGGCTTACCTAAATCGTATATAGTAGAGTTCTAACTTACGACAATAAATTTACAATTTGTAATCTTAGTAAATATAAAGTATAAAGCTAAGTACGTAATAAATTTACAATTTGCGATCTTAGCAAATACAAAGTATAAAGCTAAGTAGGTAATAAATTCGTAATTTACAATCTTAGTAAACACAAAGCACGAAGCTAGCTAAGAAGCCTAGGTATATAGTTAGTAGTAATGCGTATTATTAGGATAGTATTAGCAATTTAATTATTAACTACAAGCAATAATACTAAAATAGTTACAAAACATCTTCTATTACTTAAAGCCTATTATAGATCCTAATATAAGCTTTTGCTATTACCTTACAATCTACTAACCCCTTTAATATAAGTACTTATAGTTAATAATAGGCAGCCCGTAACACCTTTAAGAAAGAGCTTTACTACTTACGCTATAGTATATAGAGGATAGAGTACTCTAGGCGCGAGAGTACCTTAATTAGACTAATAAGTAGTAGGTAGGCGTTAGCTAGAGTAATAAGAGAGTATAGATACGTTTAGTAATTAAACTAGTAGCTTGTATGCAACGTTTAGGTAGTATATTAATTAATAAAATACTAAAAACGCGTTAATATAGGTAGTATAGATAGTAGTAGAGTATTAAAATATAACCCTACCCGCTTATATTAGTAGAGCTAAGGAAGGTTAACTTTAATATTCTTTATTACACCTCTCCCTTTTATAATTCCTCTCTAAGTTAAACTTTGCAAAGTAGCCTATATACTATTAGTATAAAACTAGTAAGATATTCTATTAATATAAAGGGTATAATATAGTAGAGTAGGTAGTGCGCTGTATTTAATAAAGCTAATCGCTAAGGAATTATATCTACTAGAGGCACGCGAAGAAATAGAGTACAAGTACCCTTAGTATATTATATAAGCCTAGCCTCTGCCTTAGTAATTCTAATGCTCTTAGCTAGGAGCGCCCTAACGCCTTAATCTAGCGCTACTTATTAGAGAAGCTAGGTCTTACTAACTTAGAGCTCGACATCCTTAATAAGATCTATAATAATCTACGTAGTAATAAAAGAAGGGTTAGCAATCCTCTTAATAGTTGTAAGAAGTAAGTAGACTTACTATTCTAATATAAGTATCTATGTTGCCCTTTATCTTTTTAAGCTTTAAGTCTAAAGAGTCTTTAGAATAGAAGAGAATATCTTTAATAGCCTTATTAGTCTTAAGTTAGATTAGTAACCTAGCAGCTCCTAGGTTAGTACTTACTTAGTAGATAAGGAATAGGACGGCGGGGCTAGTGTAGATAAGATCGTTAAGTTAAGACTTGAATTTAGCAATAGTTTAACTAAAAGTCGATACGTCGCCAATCTAGAGGGCGGTATGTATTAACATATAACTAATGTTAAATAGATAGGGGATCTGTAAAATACAAAGTAGTTAGGAAGTAGGAGGGGATAGTAGAAATATTTAAGTAATAAATAAAACTACACTTACATCTCTATTAGTAACAACTACTACTATAGTAGGATTCAGGTTTTTCTAGTTAGCTCGTTGTAGTAGCGGTTGAAGCACCTAGTCTCTTAGGGGACCTAGGGTACTCTTACCTGTGTTGTAGGTTATCGCTAACAGCGCGTCCTCTATCTTAGGTTCTATTCTAAGATTCTCCTACCTAGGTTTAGTAAACGTGTACACAGAGAAGTGCGTGTCGGCGTTTAGTAACTGGGCTGCCTTAAACAATCCCTAGACGCTAGCTTAGAGGGTCGGAATGCGCGTGTCAGACCGCATAGAACCGCTGTCATCTACCGTTCCTAGCTAGGATCTCCTTCTAAGCAGGAGGCGGTACCAGGAGAACTAGACCAAAACATACCACACAAGAGAACGAAATCGTAGAATGCTAGCTGTGCAACCTTAGTGACGGCGGTTGGCTCAATGCTGTACTTGCTCGCAACCGTCCGAACCTTAGCCGTTGCCTTGGCGGCCGTGTCTTCGATCTTCTTGGGAGACAGCTGCGCGAAGCCAGCCAAGTTCTTCTGCGCAAAGGTACCGAGCTTTTTCTTGGCTTGCGACTCGGACAGTACATCCTTCTACAAAGTTAACATAATGGACGGCCCTAATAGTGGACGATGCATATAAGGGCTCTTGCCTTGGTATCCGACTTATCCAACTTTGCTCTCAACTTCGAGAGGAAGTCTGAGCAAAGGCTCTCAGCCGCTTCGGTCGCAAGGGCGACCATGGCTCGGTTGAGGTCTAGCCGGTCAACTTTACTGAGCGGACCGCTTGAGCTAAACGCAAAGTCGGTCGCCGCGGCGGTCGACATCCTTATCCAGCAAAAGGTGGCCCAGTTGGCGCAGGAAAAGCAATACAAAGTAGAGATTCGATCTGCTGTGCTCCAACATTTAACGTCAAATTCTAACGGTACCTTTCTCCGGGTAGCGTTAGTATGCCACGATGGCGACCGAAACAAAGCTGATTTCGAAAACAATGCTTCAAAGTTCCAAACGATCCGGGTTACCATTCATACAACTGGGGCATGGCCAAACTCGTCCCACAGCGACAATCATGTTACCATACTTCTGCTCTTGGAACAGGATGCAATCCAAGTCGACAAGAGAACCGATCCGAACGACAGAAGGGGCTAGCTCGTCTGGAAACTGGTGGGCTGGCAGCAGTCATCGCAGATCAAGGCTTTCGATTACCAACTCACTACTCCTATGGAGGTAGGGACTCTTTATCGTACTATACGATATGATTGGCAACTTCACCCATATCTATTCTCAGCCGGTGGCTCTGGATATCACTATTGGAAGTATGAACGTACTATTTAAACATTATTACTTGCTGCTAACTTGATTTAGCTACAATCTCTTGCGCTTAATGACATCAGCACAGGGTAAATTTAAGTTGCATGAAGGTGTACCAAACCATGTTTCGAATGTTTTCACGAGGTGGTATTCACTGACAGGGTCGGAGAGACCTAACAACATCCTTCCTGTAGGTTGCAGGACCGTCCAAGAGCGGCAAGGTCTAGGCATGCACTAACAAGAGCCCGTCTCGAAACGATAGGAAACACCAATACAACCTTCGATCGTGATACCATTCGCTCGCGACACAGATTTCGTTGAGCGACGACTAATTACCTCCCCCGCTGCGAGCGTGGGTCGATCCTCATCACAACGCGGAACAAGGAAGCGGCGTTGAAGCTAGTGGAGCAACGCGATGCTGTTGCTATAGAGCCAATGTATAAGGTGGAGGTGCTGGCGCTCTTCAAGAAGAAGCTAGGAGTATAGGAAGATAACGGTGATGTTGCTGAGCTTACAGCTGTGCTCGAGTACATGCCACTTGCTATCGTGCAGGCAGCAGCGTACATCTCGCAGGGAGCACCCCGATACCTAGTGGTGAAATACCTCAAGGATTTCAAGAAGAGCGAGCGCAAGCGGTCAAGCCTTCTTGCCCACGATGACAGCTAGCTCCGGCGAGACTGGGAGGCGAAGAACTCCATCATCGTCACGTGGCAGATCTCGTTTGAGTACATGCAGCAGACGCGGCTATGAGCGGCAGACCCGCTTTCGCTAATGAGCTTCTTTGACCAGTAGGCGATTCTAGAGACACTGCTTCGGAGTCGAGCCGAGCAAGGAGACGCCCTGAGAAGTTAGAGGGAGCATAACGACAATGACTAGGATAGCGACGAAGAAGATAATGCATCACAAGCTAGCGCAGGCGGCGATAAATTTGAACACAACGTAGTAACACTACGTAACTTTGCTTCATCTCTGTCGACACCAATGGCACGAGCTTTGAGATGCACTTAAGACTGCGAGCCAGAATTCCTCTAAACAAAGCGCAATAAATAAGGAGTAGCTTAGTGTTAGTGTAATCAAGCAGCAAGGGCTAGCTAAGGTGGCTACTAGTGCAGGCACGGATCCAGACCGCGAAACTACCGCTAACGTCATCTGCCCCTCGCATTGAGGAAGCTTTGAGGTGCGCTCAAGCGCAGCTTAAGAGGAGCCTAGAGTGTCTGATAACGAAGCTAGTAACAGTCCTACACGATCTAGAAGTCTGCATGTAGAAGCTGAAGGCAACAATAACGGAATGGCACAGATTTTAAGTAAAGACACGCCTAGTTTGAAAGGTATGACGTTATGCACACCGCGAGACACTCGCTAATGTCACAGACAACCCGATATTGCTTAATAACGAAGAAGAACTACCAAGACGATCATCGCTCTAGCCAACCCTTACTGCCGCTAGTATAGACGATAGCAGTGTAGACAACAGCGGCGAAAGCAGTCATGTCACAGCACATTCATCGGGCAGACCAGCCTGAAAAAAGCGCAAGAGGTATTCTGATGGCATATAAGTATGGGGCAGTGTAGAGCTTCAGGCGACAGAAACTGAAAATCTCCAGTCCGCATGGCTCAGCGTACAGATACGCCGGTGTGCCATTGTAATGGGCTAGGCCTATGTTCGAGGCTGCGCCATCGTGCACGGATATGAGGCTCGTGCTCTGAAGCTGTGCAACTTCGCGTAGAGCTAGATTCTCTTCTCTTTTCTCCTTATCTTGATTGTAGATAGCATCTGGGCTAGATAGCCGGAATCCAGTTACTAGAGACCGCTCACAGGCTATCCATCACTGGTTGTGCCGCCTACAAGGTCCGCTCGCTTGATTTAAGTGCTCTGCGATCAAATTTCCGACAATGTGCACAATTCTCTAGCCCTGTAAACAAACGTCCTGTATACTTAATTCTATAAGTTCCTTTTTGATCCCATCATCTTGTCCTAGTGGCACGAATGTCGTGGCTTTCTCCTTGGAGAGAGATAGAAGTTCTAACTAGAGATAAGAGAACGCTTCCTCCCCTTCTTGGCTAGCTGACTGGATTTGAAAGCATCTATAAACACGTCCTAAACAACTTCCGCTTCCACAAAATTTGGAATTATTTGTTGCAGCACGGCTCCGCTACACAGTGTCTTAAGTTCTGGCGCTGCGAGGTATCGGAGAATTGCCGTTACTTATCCTTGGAGGAAGGGAAGTTCAGTGCTTGAACTGAGGGCTGACTGAAAGGCTACTCGGCCGTGCTCGCTCGTTTATCAACCCCGTTATGAGATGTTTTTTAGGTATTCTCGAGTTGCTCGACCAATCATAGGTGTTATAACGGCCTGCTGACCGACGGTATTTACGATTTGTGAACGCATGATGTTTAATCTTCGAACAAGGTCACAGCGATAGCAGAACGGATTTTGAGGAGAACTAATTGTAGATTTAGGTCTTCATTTCTATCAGAGACGCTGTAGGCATTGATGCTGGCAAAGGCACTGAGAAGTAAAGATGCATGGTCTACTTTGTGTGATCTGATATAATATCCCACTAGCCTACCAGGCATCGCTATCATATCCGCGGATCAAGGGTCGATTGATGGTGGAGTCAACTTGAGCGTAAGGGGCGCCGCCTTTGGCGAAGAATCGGTCCCGTTCCGGTTCCACTCACACGACCAGACGCCACTGCCGTTCGACGGAATCGCAGTCCAGTGGGACTGGAGGGTGCCATCCGATGGAAAGAGGAAGGCCACCGACCCCCAAAAGCCGAACCCGTTGTTCACCCGCGCTTCGGTGCCATTAGCTGTATTCAATAACATAATTTGGCGGGACGAGGAGGCCGATCCGGGGAGGGAGAATGTCAAATTGCCCCAGGTGGCCCCGCTAGAGACCGTCTTGTTGGGAGAACCCTGCCAGGTGCCATTCTTGTCTGCGATAACTACCGGGGAGTGTTAATTTAACATATATTCTACATTTCTAATGAAGTTCTGTTTCTAGGTAGGCTCGGTCACTCACAAATGATAGGGGCGGCCTGGGGATTTTTCATGGTCTTTGGGTGGCCAACGAATACCTGCTCTAGATTGTGATAGTAAGCACCCGTCTAAAATTCGTGATATCAGAAAGGGAGACGTACCGCCCGTGGAGACCAAGGGGAGTCCCCCGATATCGTCTCCGTAAGCATAGAGCTGGAATGGTCCAGTTGTCTGGCGGCCCTGGAACTCGGCAGCTGCAGCAGAGAGAGCAAAGCTTAGAAGCAGGGTGTTGGTGAATAGCATGATGGATGGTGGTAGGCGAAAGCTGAGTAAAACGAATGTGTAGGCTTGGGGGCTTGAGGGAGAGACAGCAATGGACTGTGGAGCGGGATACTGAAAAGAAGGCTAACTAGGGGAGCGTAACGGTTGGTTTATATCAAAAAAAATCAAAAAGCCACTACGTCACCATCCAAAGGCAATATACCAGCCCTTCGGAGAACTCCCGTGGCTAACGCTGCCAAGCGTTATTCGACCTAGTCAGAGATTTTGACCTTAGGAATGTTATGATTGGCAGGAAACGGAGAACTCGGACTTGTCCAGTAGCATCATATAGTCACTAACTCACCACCTCTTATTAATACGAGTTTTTATCCCTAAAGCAAGTACCAAGATAACATTTTAGAGTTTAAATAACCTTTGTAAATCCCCGTGTCACCCCAGTTAATGTTCCTGGGTTCAGATCGCGGACGTGGGTCCTACGTAAGCTGGAAAGCGAATAAGGTGCCTGATTCGGAAGTTGCACCGGTCACAGGTGTTAGGTCCTAAGGCCGCGTCAGCAAGGTGGTAGATTTTGGGTACTCTGCCCCGTTAGCGGCTCGATATACGTGTGCAGAACCGAAACGTAGATGAACATCATGCTGGCGGACAATTAGGTCACCAAAAAAGGCGCATATGCTGGGAGACAATTGGGTTACCAAAAAGGGCGCAAATGCTGGGAGATACTCCCGAATTCAGCGTAGATTTCCTTTTTTAGTCCTGCCTTTGTTTAGGGTGACTGCATTGTCACAAGGGTGCCCTGGGCTCCTGGCTGGCATATAGATACTGATTATTCCATTGCTACGGTAGTAGTCGGAAGGGTCTCCGTGATCGATCAATTGTTTGACGTCCGCTCCGCCTCCCTTGGCGCGACATTAGCGACGCACAGTGTTGTTTCGTCCCGACAAACCAAGCCTGCCTAAGTAATCAGGCTAGAGCCCCCATAATCTGCCAGATTCGGCCCTCGGTCAATTAGCCAATCAATAAGTGTGGCAGAGTCCCTCGTCCTCGCCAATCAAACCCTGTTACGACTAAGTGATATGCCACAATACCCCTGTTGTGGTTCAGTCCCTCTGCCACGCCTATTGATTGGCTAATTAACCGAGGGCTGAATCCTGCAGATCATGCGATAGACCGATGCTGGCTTTCAGCCCCCTGCTCAAAGACTACCTCTACCAGACTCAGTCATAACGGTATAACGCACTTTGTATCATACCTTCCTCCTCGCGTCAAACTCAAGCTGGCCCGTTCTTAGGGTACATCTTCCTCAAACCTTCTCGCCCAACCTACTAACCATTGAGTCTACGGAGAGGATCTTCGAGAGCAACATGCAATTGGAGAAGAGATCAGCGAAGCTCTCACCTCGGGCATAATAGCAAACAGCATCGGCGAAGACGAACTTGACGAGGAATTAGCAAAACTACAACAAGAGGAGCTCGATGAGCAGATGCTCACAGAGTCACCGCGATGTCCTCCAAGACTGCAGAGAGGCACGTAGGCTTCTCTGCTCCCGGTCCCTCGATTACGAGGCTTCGTCTTGTACGGGCATGCTGCGCCCCTCCACATCTCCTGCGCCTCTAGTAGCCTTTTTTTGAGTGACTAGCCGAAAGTTCCACCGAAGACCACTGCATTAAAGTCCTAGAATAGAGATTGCTCCGGCATTATGAGAGCATCAAAGTTTGGTTAAAAAATATGACGAAAGCGCATGGATTACGACCCAAAGCCAAGCATAGGCTTGGACTTGTGACCATGATAGGTGGAACCTTGGCGACTCAGGCAACAAGATAGGGGATCGTGAAGTAGCCTGAGGGGGGTTCCATTCAAGTACAAATTCGTCGCTATTACTCGACAACGGGGTAGTTTATTCACTCAAGTTCTCACATCAACCTTCAGCCAACTTCGTCCTCTCGCTTCCAAGGCTCATCTACACGCTTCCAGGGATCACTCACTCGTTCGAGATCCTCACTTGTCCCTAATTTTACCTTAGCCATGATTCTTTCCCTCCTGTATCAGTCACTCTTTGCGGGCGCCGCCCTTGCTGCACCTGGAGCTGTTATCAGCTCCAGAGCAGCTTGCTCTGGCAACACTCCTACAACAAGGTCCAAGTGGTGCGACTTGTCCGTTGACACCGATTATTGGACCCAACCTATGGATACAGGCGTCACAAAGGAGTACTGGCTTGACCTCACCGATGTTGAGGTAGCGCCGGATGGTGTTCGCCGCAGCGCCATGACCATCAACGGCACGATTCCAGGCCCAACTCTGTTTGCCGACTGGGGTGACACCGTTAAAGTCCATGTCACAAATTCCCTCAAGAAATCGAAGAACGGCACCAGCATCCATTGGCATGGAGTTCGCCAGAACTTTACCAACGAGGCCGACGGCGTTTCATCTGTGACCCAGTGTCCTACCCCTGTTGGTGAGACTACCACCTACACTTGGAAGGCTACTCAGTACGGGTCTACGTGGTACCACTCCCACTTCGCCCTCCAAGCTTACCAGGGTATCTTTGGTGGCATCATCGTCAACGGCCCCGCCTCGGCCAACTACGACGAGGACCTCGGAATGGTCTTCTTGAATGACTGGGACCGCCAGACAGTCGACCAGCTCTCTGAGCGTGCCTCGAGAGAGGGCCCTCCTACGTTTTCTAATGGTCTGATCAACGGTACAAATGTGTTTGGCGCGGATGGCAGTAGCGCACAGACTGGCAAGCGCCTCACTGTACCCTTCCAGGCAGGTAAAACCTACCGCATGCGCCTTGTCAATGCCGCCATCAACAGTCACTGGAAGTTCACGATTGACAACCATAAGATGACTGTCATCGCCGCCGATTTGGTCCCAGTCAAGCCCTACAAGACCAACGTCGTTGACGTGTCCATAGGTAAGACCGTTTCCTTAATATGGTGGAGGATTTCCTGAACAGTGTGGTGCTGACTTTCGAATACAGGCCAAAGGATCGATATTCTCGTTACCGCCGACCAGGGCAAGGTTGCTGAGAACTTCTGGATGCGCTCTATTCCCCAGTCCGCGTGTACTACCAATGATAACGCCCAAAATATCAGGGGTATCGTCCACTACAGCAAATCTCCATCCACGCCCAATACGACCGGACACGTATTCACCGACAGCTGCATGGATGAGACCCGCAACTTGGTCCCCTCCGTGCCCAAGACAGTCAAGGCTGCGGATTGGAAAGACCTCGAACTTGCCACCGTCGAACAAAACGCCGCAGGCAATTTCAAGTGGTTTCTTAACAGCACCACCCTCGTGACCGACTGGGCTGACCCTACCCTGGGACAGGTCATGAGAGGTGCCACGACATGGAGCAAGTCGAACGCCGTCCTGCAGCTACCCGAAGCCAACAAGTGGGTGTACCTTGTCATCCAGACCGCCATCCCCGTGCCTCACCCCATCCATCTCCATGGACATGACTTCTTTGTCCTCGCACAGGGAACAGGCACATACTCCTCCACTACGAGTCTCAAGACGGACAATCCCCCCCGTCGCGACACGGCTCTCCTCCCAGCTAGCGGATATCTGGTCCTGGCGTGGGAGACGGACAACCCAGGTGCCTGGTTGATGCACTGTCACATCGGCTGGCACGCTTCCGAAGGATTCGCGCTGCAGTTCGTTGAGCGGTATAAAGAGATCGCGGGTATTACCAACGGGGCCAGCCTTAACCAGACCTGCAACTCCTGGAAAACCTTCCAGAGCAAGCATGCCATTAAACAAGCTGACTCGGGTATTTAAGGATGCGGTCTTGAACGATGCCAACCTGTGAATAAGCACGACAATAGTTAGTTAGGACAAGTAGTTGAATATATTGACGTTTGAATCAGAGTTAGCCAACGAAGCAAACAGTATACAATCGATGCGCCATTGTATTAGACGATCCAATCTAACATCAACAGGGCCAAATTACAGCCATCCTGTTTTTGACTTTTGGGTACTGTTAAGAAGTAGGGCTCTAGTTTGTCAACCCTACTTGATAAGGCATTAGGTCTCTACTAAAGCACAACAAGCTCAAATATCTAGATACTTCGCTTAGTATATAGTCTTTCTATGTCTATCTATAGCTTAACAAGTTTTAGACAAGATGCATAGATTTTCTAGTAGATCCGAGGCTGTCTAGACTGTTGCCGTCGTGTATGCAGAGTCCGTAACAAGCGATCTAGATTGGTTCGATTAATTAAGTTAATTAGTTATCTTAATTCAATTAATCTAATCTACCCCTATTGAAATTTAGCATTAATTCTATCTAAGAGGTAAATTTTAATTAAATTAATTGTCTTAATTAAGAGTTTAGCGAGATTTTTTAAAGCTTTTAGAGTTACTAAGCTACTTATCTAGTAATAGTTTTATAGTGCTAGAGTTAGCGTAGAAGTATTATCCTAACTTGTACTAGACTTAGTAGCGCACTTTAACCTTATTACTAGCTCTAAGGCTATAGCTTTACTTATCTTACTTACCTATTAACTACTTATTTTATTATATTATACTTTTGCTAAAATACTATAAACTATACTTATAATAACTACTTATAGCTATTAAGATAATAATCTAGTTCTAAAAAATAATAATTAACGTATATAATAGGGATCCTAGTCGTCGACTACTTAAAGTCCTAAAAGGAGAGAGTTTAAGTAGATTAAAGAGTAATAACTAAGGAATAGGTTATAATTGTGCAATAATCTATAAATAATAAAATAATTCCTAGTAGGTAATATTAAAGTATAATTGTTCTTAGTTAGAAATTAGATTACTAATACTATTCTAATAATATATATCTTTACTACCTATATACTTATACTACTCTATTAATCTATTTTTTAAATATTATCTTCGTAGTTATAGATTATAGATTATTAATCTATTAATCTATAATATTCTTTAGTTTATACACTTTATAGATCTATATATTATATTACGTATCCTAGTTATATATTATCTTTTAATCTAGATAATTACTCTACTTATCTTATATTTTATTAGTACTTAAGCTAAGACTAATTAGTTCTATCTTAACTTCTCTTATTACGCCTATAATACTATTCCCTCCTCTAAGTAAGTTCTTATTTACTTATCTTAAAGCTAAAGTTATTAATCTAGTTTTTTTATTAATATTAAGTTCTTTATCTTCTCTTGTACCTACTCCTTTAACTTGTTATTAACTTACTTTAGCTAACTAAGTATTACGTAAAGGTATTATAATATTTCTATATTCTTAGTATAAATCTTTAAACTCTTTCTTTACTTACTTTCTTTTTTTTAATTATAGTAAAGCTTATAAAATATATTTTTATACTATAGTTTATATTTCTTATAATATTTCTAATATTTTTATAGTAAAGTATAGGTTAAAGATACTTATATATATATCTATACGTACTTATAATAGAGAGAGCTATTAACTACGCTTAAGAAAAACTATTATAATAGATTATAGAAGCTAAAAGTAAGTATAAAAAGCTATAAGAGGCCTTTTAGTATACGCTAAAAGAGTATTAAGCTTAGCTTCTTAAGAATTAGATATAACTATCTAATAATTAGGCCTATTTAACCTATCTCTAAAAGATAAAGGCTTTAAATAATAAAAAGACTATTAAGTAGTCTACTACTTTAGAAGCTAAGCTAGACTTAAAAAATACTATTCTAGCTCTTCTTCTCTTAAGTAGTTTAAACGCCTTTCTATCTACTATGTATATCTTAAGTCTTCTTTAAGACTTTAATAGTTTTCTTAAGATAATATAAAGTAGTCTAGAGGATTTATTTTTTAAAAGTTCTCTAGTTTCTTAAGATAATAAAGGTTATTTTTAAGTTCCTATATATCTTTCTATAGTTATCTTTTCTTATCTATACTTATCTATTTTACTAAGTAATAGTTTCTTCTATTATAGTACTAGTATTATAAGATTTCTTTTACTTTCTATTCTTCTTAGTCTTTATATATATCTACTTCTTATAGTGTAGTCTAAAATAGTACTATATAAAACGTTAGGTATATTATAGTAAGGTTACTTGTTATTAACTACAAGTAACCTTTTTTCTAGGGTATTAGTAGACTAGAAAGTAATAACAAAAGCTTGTATTATAATTAAGTAATAACTATAAACAATAGTTAATTTGTGTATACAATATCAAGTATTAGCGTTCTAAGTTAAAGATTAGATTACTAATAATATCCTAATAATACGTATTGCTACTAACTATATACTTATACTTTCTTAGTACTTTATAACTTCGTGTTTACTAAGATTATAAATTTATAAATTTATTATATATCTACTTTATAGGTCTATATTTACTAAGATTATAAATTTACAAATTTATTATATATCTACTTTATAGCTCTGTATTTACTAAGATTATAAATTTACAAATTTATTACGTATCCCTATTATTGTTATAACTATAACAAGAGAAAATTAGATAGAACTAATTAGCCCTACTATAGAAGATAACAACGTATATAACCTATAGGGGAACGAACTTAATTAAGAAACTAACTACAATAGGGATACGTAATAAATTTGTAAATTTATAATCTTAGTAAATACAAAGTTACAAAGTAGATACGTAATAAATTTATAAATTTACGATCTTAGTAAACACGAAGTTGTAAAGTGCTAAGGAAGCTTAAGTATATAGTTAATAGAAATACGTATTATTAGGATAGTATTAGTAATCTAATCTCTAACCTAGAACGCTAATACTTAACGTTATATATATAAATTAACTATTATTTATAGTTATTACTAATTACTATATAAGCTTTTACTATTACTTCTTAATCTACTAATACTCTCTTAAGTAGTTACTTGTAGTTAATAATAGGTAACCCTATTATACTTTACTAATTTAGTAATTAGAAGAAGTAAAGCGTAAGTAGTGTATAGTCTAGCTAATATAATAGTAGAAAGTTTAACTAAGAAAAGAGTTAAAGTACCCCTAAGTAGTTATAAATTAGATAACACTATATAGAAAGTAATTAAGGTATTAAGTCCTTAGAACTAAGTAAAGGTAATAAGGGCAAGTAGGCTTCTATAAGACAGGCGAGGTTAATAAACAAGTTAGTTACTTAACTTAATTAATAGTTAGCTCTTATTAGAGTATTATAAGGTATATAAGTATTAATAGATAGATAAGAATCTAATTAAAGTATTAGTTATAATACTCTATTAGGATAAGAAGTAAAGAAGAGATTAAATATAATAGTCTATAAAGGTCTATTAACATTCCTATATACTTACTATTTAGCGTTTATTCCTAAGCGCTTACTCTAGAGCGTTTACTCTAGAGTACTTATTCTAGAGTATTTACTCTAGAGCGTTCGCTCTAGAGCGTTTACTACTAAATAGTTACGTATTTAGCTACGCTACTTTGCCTAACCTAATCGCGTATAATATAACAGCTTACCTACTACTTAGTATTATAATATAAGGATTACTTAAACAACTTAATCTCTAAGAAAGAAGATATAAAAATAGTAATTAACGCCTTAGAGATATAAAATAAAGAACTATTAGATTATATAAAGTAGAATAAGGCTTAAATTAAAGCTATTATTAAAGGATAGAACTAGATAGAATAAATTACCTAGAGACTAGAAATAAGTGTAACAAAGAAGCTACCTAAGACACTTATACTTAAGAAGTTTAATAGAATAAGAGAGAAACTAAGACCCTTTATAGTATTAGTATAACTTTAGATTAATATACAAGTACTATACTTTAATAGAAAAGATAAAAAGGTAATCTATATTAGAATATATTTTAAAGAAGATATAAGAAGATAGTTTAAGCTTTACTAGATAGATTATATAATATACGCCCTAGGAATATAAAAAGATAAAACAAGAGCTATCTTTAGAAGTTATAAATACTTTACTAAATAAATAAGAGTAGTATTTAAAGATATAGATATAACTTAACAAGCTAAAGAGAAGCTTAAGAAGCTTATATAAAATAAAAGTATTCTTAAGTATATATTATAGTTTAAGTAACTATTATAAAATATAGAATAGAATAAGTTAGCCTTAAAATTATAATTTAAACAAGGACTAAACTTAAAAATCTAATACAAAATAATCTATTTAGAAAAACTAAGGATACTAGAAGCTCTAAAATAATAGGTAATATAAATAGATAATAATCTTTAAGAATAGAAGAAGAATAAGTATAGAGGCTAACCTAGAAACTAAGACACTAGAGACCCTATAATCCTTAATACTAATAAAGATAAGAAGAAACCTAAAAAGAATAAAAACTTTACGTACTTTAACTATAGTAAGAATAGCTACTACGTAAAAGACTACTAATTAAAATAAAAAAGAGATATAGTATATTATAAATATAAGAAACTAGGATACTTTATAAAAGACTATAATAGAAAGGACCTAAAGAGAGAAATATAGTTAAAGATAGCTAAAACTAAGAAGGAAGTACTAAAAGTATAGGCTAAACCTTAAAAGAAGGTAGCTAGGAGTAAAAAAATATAATACGTAATACTCTATTAGACTTTTTATTATAAAGATAACTACTATATATATCTTTCTAGTAAGTAGAGAGTAAGATAGTTCTTATAAAAGAATAAAGTAGTAGTAATAAAAAAAAAGATAAAAGTATAGCTAACGTAGTTTATAAGTAAGTAGCTAGTATAAGTAAGTAGCTAGCCCTACTAACTTTGTATATCTATCTTATCTTAATACGTAATAGCTCTACGCAACACCTCTTAATTACTCTTAAAAGAGTTAGATATTTAGCTTACAATCTCTTCTATTAAAGAAAAGTAAATTTTAAGTACTAGCCTTACTACTTTAACGTTCTAAGTAGCCTAAACAATAGTACGCCGCTAACACGCTAGTATACCTACCTAACGCAATTACTAGCCTAACTTAAAGAAGCTTAGCTAGCTAGAAGAGGAGGTAATAGTTAATTATATTCTTAATCTAGATTCTTGTAGTTTTGCTCTATCTCTAGCTACTATACGTAAGATAGCTAATAAACTACTTGCTTAGCGTAGAGGTAAACCTACTAGCGTCTACTAAGTATATAACTTTATTAAGTATATAGATAGTCTTATAACGCGTTTTAATTACCTATATAATAGGTAGAGAGCCTTATATAAAGACCTAGCTATTATAAGTAGTTAGTTTAAGATAGTGTAGTATATAAGGGCTACGTATAGAATAGCTAATAAGGACGTCTATAACTTTAATAAGGCTAGCTTTATAATAAGTAAGATTATAACTTAGCTTATTATAATAGAGTTAGAGAAGAGAAGTAAGCTAAAGGCTATCTATCCTAGTAATTGTAAGTAGGTAATAGCAATTACTACAATTAACGCTACTAGCTAGGTAGTCCTACTATTCCTTATCTTTACTAGCAAGTACTACCTCTCTACCTAGTACAAGTAAGACTATATCCTATAAGACTAGGCTATTAGAATTAGTAATAATAGCTAGATAATAGATAAGCTAGCTATTAACTAGCTTAAGCACTTTAATAAGTATATAAAGAACAAAGTAGTTAGTACGTATTAGCTACTTATACTTAATAGTTATAGGAGCTACTACTCTCTTAAGTTTAACAAGATCTATAAAGAGAATTATATCTATACGCTCTATATACTAGCTTACTTATCTTACTTACTTTAGCTTCTTAATATTAGCTACTTCTCTTTATTAAAGAAGGCGTATAGCTATTAGGTTAAGAGCCTAATCTAGAACTATATTAATTATATTACTAAACTTAAATTCCTACTAGCTTTCTACGTAGCCTTTAACTAAGCTTTTATAAGAGTAAATATTTACTTAGCTTTTTAAGCTACTAGCCTTATTCTACTTTAGCTAGAAGTAGTTATTTTAAGACTTAATATCTAGCTCTATATACTTACTCTAGCTACTCTAGCTCTACTAGAGGCTCTCTAAGTAGCTTATACGCTAAGTAATATACGTAAGCGCGTACGCTAGTACAAGAGCTTATCGCTAGTATTAATTATTAATATAATTAATTAACTTAAAAAGAGAGCTTATATAATAATACTAGAAGCAAAGTTAATACGCAATTAGATCTTTAGTCTTAAGAGAGCTAATAAGGTAGCTAGTAAGTGTAAATTACAAAAAAAGAAGTAGATTTAGAAGAAAGGAGTCTTAATAAAGGGATAGGGAGAGGATTTAATTACTTAACTAGAGGCTAATTACTAGATTAATTGTAAATAGCGTAAGAGTAAGTAGCGTTTAAGCTTAAGTTGCTAGGCTCGCGTACGCTATAAGAGGTATAGAGAGACTAGGTATAACTTATATATATATAAAAGTAATATAGTAAGTACTACTTAATTTAATATATTAATATATATACTCTACTCTACTACGTTATTAAGTTATATACTTAAAGAGGTGCACAAAGTTAGTAAAGCTAGCTACTTACTTATACTAGCTACTTACTTATAAACTACGTTAAAAGAAATAGTATATATAATAGACTTACTAATAGAAGACTTAGAAGGGGAAAAACTCTAGATACTATTAATCTAGGCGAAAGGACTAGCACTAGATAAAGAGACTACTATAGTCTCTTCTAAAGAACTACAAGGAGATAAAAAATAAATTAATATAAGAGGTATAGAATTATTAGATAAGTTACACGATTAGATACTCGATACGTAATTAGATACGCGATTACATGTACAATCGCTAAGCTACTAACCTTACTATAGCTAAAAGGATTATAGCCTTAACTATTATAAATAAAAGAATTAAATAAAGAATCTTATATATAAGGAGATAGACTATATTAGTATAACTAATATAATAAAGAAACTAGTACCTTAATAGAAGGGGTGTTAAGGATCTAGCTCGCTACTATCTTAAGAGACCTAGCTAAGACTACTATATCGTAGATATATAGATAGAGCGTAGGGCTAGAGATAGATAGTAGAATTAATCTACTTAGTTTATACCTAGTACTATTAAGTTATAAGTAATTAATCTAAAAAAGGGCTTTTCTAAAAGCCTTAGTATCCCTCTCTAATAAGGCCCTTATATAGCTATTATAAAAAAGCCTTTATATTAAACTACTATAACTTCTTTTAAATCTAATAAGAATATACCTAGTTAAAAGTATATAGCTATAATAGTAGTATAACAATAAATATAGTAGAACGAAATAAAGAATAGAAATTTGTTTAGAAATACTTACAAGTTATAAGTATAGAGGAAGCGTATAAAGACTAGAAGGAACGCAATCCTAAAGTAAAGAAGTTTATAATATTCTAATAATAGATAGAGTAATATATAGTTATAGTAAGAAGAATACTTATAGAAAGAGAATAGTAGTTCTTTATAAGAAAAACGTAATAGATTAACAAAGCTTATATACTACGAGTACTAATAGTATACTATATTCTAGTAATAGTAAGACCTAGAATAGATAAATACTAGGTAGGGGACGACAAGAGAATAGATCTAGAACATCTAGTATATATTAAGATATTATAGATATTATACTTAAACACAAATTACTATATATATAGAGAAACAAAGGCACGTAACTATACCTAGCTAATATAAAGAAAAAGATACAACTATATAAATATAATTATATAGAAAGATATCTAAAGTTAGGAAATAATTAGAATACTTAATAAAGAATCTATAGTAATTAGACTAGGACTAAAATTATCTAAAAAATATTTTTAAAAGAAACTATAGTATAAATATACTTATAATATATACCTAAAATATAAAAATTATAAATATAAAATAGGATAATAGGCTTAGAAGGATAGATAATTTAAAGAAAAATATAAGTAAGAAAAGCTAGAAAGTATAAGAGGCGTATATATTACAAAGATAAGTATATATTATGGAAAAAGAGTGTAATTAATAATTAATAGTAGAGCTACAAAGAACTTTATATATAAGAAGATTATAGAAAGTTAAGGAATAACCTATATAATAAAGAAATACCCTCGACAATTAAGTACAATTAAAGGAAAACTATTCTAGAAACCTATATAGTTTAAGATAGTTCCCTCTATACTAGAGCTAAAAAGAATAAAGATTAAAAATATAGTTATAGTTATAATAATAATTAATAAGAAATAAGAAATTATATTAAGAATACTATAGTTATAGATAACTAACCTAAGAATTAATTAGAGAACAAGGAAAATTAGTTACCTTAAGAAAGATATATTAAAAGCTAACATAACTATATATAAAGGAGAATTCCTAGAGGAAAATAAAAAATAGGAGAGGTAACTTACTAAACCTAAAGACTACCTTCTAGAACACTAGCCTTAGGACTTAGTAATTAACTTAGAAGAAAGAAAAGACGTAGGATAGAGCCTAGTCTACTAAAAAACTAAAGAAGAGTCTAAAATTAAACGTATATTTATATAAAAGGTAGTAAGAAAAAGATAGATATAAGAATCTAAATCTTTAGTAGTATATAGACTTATATTTATAGATAAAAAAGAGATAGATAATAAGAGACTCTATATAGATTTTAGAAAAACTAACATAGTTATAAATAAAAACTAATACCTCTAACTACGTATAGATAAAATACAAGATAGGCTATAAAGTATAAAAATCTTTATAAAACTAGATATCTAAAACGTGTACTACTAGATTAGAATTAAAAAAGGTAATAAATAGAAAATAGTGTTTATAACGTAATATAAACTATTTAAATATATAGTTATACCTTTTAGATTAATAAATATACTAGCTATATTCTAAGAAAGAATTAATATAGTACTAAGAGAGTACTTAGACGTATTTATATTTATATACCTAGACAACATCCTTATATTCTTAGGAATAGAGAAAGAACACGTATAAAAAGTATATAAAGTACTAAAGAAACTAGTAGATAATAAACTATTTCTTAAGATAAGAAAATGCGAGTTCTATATAAAGGAAATAGACTTCCTTAGATTTATTATAGAACTAGGAAAAATTAAGATTAACTTTAGAAAAATTAAATTAATTAAGGAATAGCTAATACTAAAAAAGCTAAGAGAGGTATAATAATTTTATAGACTAGTAAATTTTTATAGAAAGTTAATAGTAAAATAGTCTAAGATAATATAACTATTAATAAAACTTATAACGAGAGATACGCTATTTAAGTATATATAGGAATATAATAAAGTATTTAACTAAATAAAATAGAAGTTTATAGAGAACCTAGTTATTAGAATATATAACCTAGAAATACTAGTAATAGTAAAAATAGATGTATTAAATTTAGTCTACAGAATAGTACTAATATAAGAAGACCTAGATAATAAGTAAGAATAATTAGTTAAATATTTCTCTAAGAAAATAAAACTAATAGAGCTTAACTGCTTAATTTATAACAAAGAAATACTAGTAATCTATAAAGTATTTAAATAATAGAGAGTATACTTATAAAGAGTAAAGTATTAAATAAAGGTCTATATAGATTATAAAAACTTTATAAGATTTATACTAAATAAAGACTTATTATAACGCTATATAAGATAGTAGGAATACTTATTAATATTTAACCTTAAGATTATATATATAAAAGGGAAAGACAATTAATTTATAAATACTCTTTATAGAAGACTAGACTTATATAAAGAAGTAAACACTACTAGTATAGTTTTAGTTAAGAATAAAGAAGGATACTTAGTCTTAAATATACTAAAAATAGCTATAATACTTAAGAGAAAGAGGAGTAAGCTAAATAAATAGATTTAGAAAATAATATAAGAAGTATCTAAAGAAATAAAAAGACTTAAAATCTAAAATATACTTATATAAGCCTATAGAAGAATATATATTCTAAGAAAAATATAAAAATAATTTATATAATAATTCTATAAACTACTAGTATATAGATACTAGGGAATTAAAAAAACGCTAGATAGACTCCTAAGAGATTACTATATTCTAAGAGTAAGAAAACTAGTAGAAAAAGTACTAAGAGACTATATAGAATACTATAGAAACAAGTATAGTAGATACGTACTATATAGAATACTATAACTAGTTAAGATACTAGAACGTCTTTAGAGAGTAATAATAATAGACTTTATTACGAAGTTACCTAAGTTAAAAGACCTAAGATTAGGAGTTAAGTATAATAGAATTCTTATAATAGTAGAAAAACTTATAAAATATTTATACTTTAGACTATATAAAGAGAAAAGTAGGATAGAAGTTACTATATACTAGATTCTAAGAATAGTAATTAGTTAATATAGACTTCTATATAAAATTATTATAGATAAAGAAATAAGATTTATAGTAAAACTATAGAGAACAATAATAGTACAATTACGAATTAAATATATAATATTATTAGCATACTATCTATATATAGATAAATAGTTTAAATAAATAAATTAAATAGTAGAATAATACCTAAGATACTACTTTAACTATAACTAGAATAGTTAGGTATAGTTACTACCTATAGTACAGTTAGTATAAAATAGCGTAAAGAATATAGTAATAAAAGTATTACCTTTTTTTATAAACTATAGATTTAACCTTAATATATATAGAATACTAAAAAATATAGAGTCTTAGTCTTTAAGAGGAGAAAACTTTATAAATAGAATAAAAGAGATATATAATTAACTAAAATAAGATATAGAATTCTTATAAAATTATATAGTAAAGTACTATAACTAGAAATATAAGAAAAGACTTTAATTTAGAAAGAGAGAAAAAGTATAGTTAATATAAAAGAATATTAAAAGTAAATAACTTAGTTTAAAACTAGATTACGTAAAAATTAGACTATATATAATTAAGAAAGAAGTTACACTAGTTACATTTAAATTAAGACTACGAAGTAAAATAAAGATATACTTAATATTCTATATAGTACTACAAGAAAAAGTACTATAAAATATAAAACTACTAGTGTATAAAATAGATATATATAAAGAATAGAAAGAATAAGAAGTTAAAGAAATCCTCGTATATTAGTTCTAAAATAGAAGAAACTATTACTTAGTAATATAGATAGGTATAAACAAAAGAAAGTAACTATAAGAAGAAATATAGGAACTAGAAGATAACCTTAACTACTTTAAGAAACTAGAGAACTTCTAACGTTAAAATCCTCTAAACTACCTTGTAGTAAACTAAGAAAATTCGCGATACTACTAATAGATAGAGAGACGATAGGAGCGCTTAATAAGATAAGAACTAGAGTAGCCTCTACTATATTATCTAAATCTAGCTTAGCTTCTATTATACAAGACTATTTAGATAACTTAGTATTATTATAAGCCTTTAACTTATAAAGACACTTAATATAAGAATAAAGCTCTACTAGCTTATAAAGAGTTAACTTATACTTAGCTTTAGCTATAGTAAGCTATAATAATAATTTCTCTTAAGCTCTATTAATAGCTCGCCTTATATAACTTAGTAGATAGAGACTATATAGAGATTAAATACTTATACTCTATAAAAGAAATACCTAAAGAAATATACTTAGATTAAATATTAGTAAGAATATATTTATTATAATACTTACTATCTTTTAAGAATATAAGGTATAAGAGGCCTAATAAAGTATAATAATAACAAGGAAATATCTTAACCTTATTATAAACAATATAAGCTATAAGAAGAAGTTTATTATACTAAGAGTAGGATAATATAAGAAGTAATAAGGAACTAATAATTAATAAAGATATAGGACTAATAACTTTAGCTCTAGTATAGAAGAATAAGAACCTACTTAAAAGAGGGGATAGTGTTACAACTATAATAAGAGAAAATTTAATAGAACTAATTAGCTCTACTATAGAAAATAATAACGTATATAACTTATAGAAGAATAAACTTAATTATAAAACTAACTATAATAGTAATACGTAATAAATTTATAAATTTACAAACTTAGTAAATATAAAGGTATAAAGTAGATATATAATAAATTAATAAATTTATAATCTTAGTAAATACAAAGTTACAAAGTACTAAGGAAGCTAAAGTATATAGTTAATAGAAATACGTATTATTAGGATAGTATTAGTAATCTAATCTCTAACCTAGAACGCTAATACTTAATATTGTATTTACAAATTAACTATTGTTTATAGTTATTACTAATTACTATATAAGCTTTTACTATTACTTTTTAATCTACTAATACTCTTTTAAGTAGTTACTTGTAGTCGATAATAGGTAACCCTATTATAATTATAGTTAATTTCCTAATTAAGCTTATCTTCCTATAAGTTATATACGTTGTTATATTCTATAGTAAGGCTAATTAGCTCTATCTAGTTTTCTCTTGTTATAGTTATAATACTATCTCTTCTTCTAGGTAGATCTTTATTCCTCTATCTTAGAGCTAAAGTTAATTATCCTATTTCTTTATTAATTATTAGTTCTTTATTACTCTATATATTGTCTTACTCCTAATATAATAAACTTCTTCTTATAGCTTATATTGTTTATAATAAGGTTAAGATATTTTCTTATTTTTATTATACTTTATTAGGCTTTTTATATCTTATATCTTTAAAAGATAGTAAGTATTATAATAAATATATTCTTGCTAATATACAATATAAGTATATTTTCTTAACTATTTCTCTTATAGAGTATAAGTGTTTAATTTCTATATAGTCTCTATCTACTAGATTATATAAGGAGAGCTATTAATAGAGCTTAAGAGAGATTATTATTATAACTTACTATAGCTAAAGCTAAGTATAAGTTAATTCTTTATAAGTTAGTAGAGCTTTATTCTTGTATTAAGCGTCTTAATAAACTAAAGGCTTATAATAATACTAAGTTATTTAAATAGTCTTGTATAATAGAAGCTAAGTTAGATTTAGATAATATAGTAGAGGCTACTCTAGTTCTTACCTTATTAAGCGCTCCTATTATCTCTCTATCTATTAGTAGTATTGCAAATCTTCTTAGTTTACTACTAAGTAGTCTAGAAGGTTTTTACTTTAGAACTCTTCTAGTTTCTTAGAGTAGTTAAAGTTATCTTCTAGTTCCTATATTTTTATCTATACTTATCTATTTTACTAAGTAGTAGTTCTTACTATTATAGAATTATTATATTAAGATTTTCTTAACTTCTTATTCTTTTTATTTTATATATATATCTACTTTATATACTAGTAGTTCTACTTTTTATAGTACTTTTTATAGTAGTACTATATAGAATATTAAGTATATTTTTATCTTACTTAGTAGCTTTAACTTAAATATAACTAGTATAACTTTCTTTTCTACTTTTTATAGTCTTATTTTTATATAATCTAGTTTTAAACTTAATTATTTACTCTTAATATTTCTTTAAACTAACTATACTTTTTCTCTCTCTTTAAATTATAGCTCTTCTTTATATTTCTTATTATAGTATTTTACTATCTAATAATATAAGAAGTCTATATCTTATCTTATTTAATTATATATTTCTTTTATTCTATTTATAAAGTTTTCTCCTCTTAGAGACTATAATAGGTCTACTAGAGTCGACTTCCTAATAACCTTTATATTATTAGTAGATTATAAGGTAATAATAAAAGCTCGTATAGTAATTAGTAATAACTATAAACAATAGTTAATTTGTGTATACAATATCAAGTATTAGTATTCTAGGTTAGAGATTAGATTACTAATACTATCCTAACAATAGGTATTACTACTAACTATATACCTAGGTCCCTTAGCTAGCTTTATACTTTGTATTTACTAAGATTACGAATTGTAAATTTATTACGTACTTAGCTTCGTACTTTGTATTTGCTAAAATTACAAATTATAAATTTATTACGTACTTAGCTTTATACTTTGTATTTACTAAGATTGTAAATTACGAATTTGTTACGTATCTCTATTGTAGTTAGTTTCCTAGTTAAGTTTATTACCCTATAGGTTGTACGTGCTTTTATTATCTATAGTAGGGCTAATTAGCTTAAGTTAGTTTTCTCTTATTATAGCTATAACACTATTCCCCTCTCTAGATAGGTCTTTATTTTCCTACCCTAGGCCTAATATTATTAGTCTAGTTTCTTTATTTATTTCTAGTTCTTTATTATTCTCTATATCTTCTTGCTCTCATTACAATAAACTTCTTCTTATTACTCGTGTTACTCGTAATAGGGTTAAAATATTTCCCTGTACCTATTATACTTAGTTAAAGCTTACTTGTCTTATTTCTTTAAAGGATAGTAAATATTATAGTAAGTATATTCTTACTAGTATTTAATATAAATATACTCTATTTAGTGTTTCTCTTACTAAGTATAAGTACTCGATTTCTATATAGTCTCTTCTTACTAAGTTATATAGGGCGAGCTGTTAACTAAGCTTAAGAAATACTATTATTATAGCTCGTAGAAGCTAAGGCTAAGTATAAGCTAACTCTTTATAAGCTAGTAGATCTTTATTCTTATATTAAGTATCTTTATAAGCTAAAAGCTTATAATAACGCTAAATTATCTAAATAGTCTCGTGCCTTAAAGGCTAAGATAGACCTTAAGGACGCTATAGAGGCTGCTCTAGCTCCTATTATATTAGGCGTTCCTAACGTCTCTCTATTTAGCGTTAATAGTACTAATTTTCTTAGTTCGCTATAAGGCGCTCTAGAGGGTTTTAACTTTAGAACTCCTCTAGTTTCTTAAAGTAGTTAAGGTTATCTTCTAGTTCCTATATATCTTCCTATAGTTTCCCTTTCTTGTTTATACCTATCTATTTTACTAGGTTGTAGTTCCTACTATTATAGAACTAATATACTAGAATTTTCTTAACTTCTTATTCCTCTTATTCTCTATACGTATCTACTTTGTACACTAGTAGTTCTACGTTTTATAGTACTATCTTAAGTAGTACTACGTAGAAGGTTAAGTATATCTTTATTTTATCTAGTAATTTTAATTTAAATATAACTAGTATAACTTCTATTTTAATTTTGTATAGTCTTATCTTAACGTAGTCTAATTTTAGGCTTAGTTGTTTACTCTTAATATTTTTTTATATTAACTATACTTTTTCTCTTTTTCTAAATTAGGGTCCCTCTTTATACTTCTTATTGTAGTATTTTACTATCTAATTATACAAGAATTCTATATCCTATCTTAGTTAGTTGTATATATCTCTAAGTCTATTAGCGAAGTTTTCTCCTCTTAGAGACTAAGATACTTTAGTTCTTAGTATTCTATACACATTAGGGTTAAATCTATAGTTCGCGAAAAAGAGTAATACTCTTATTACTATATTCTTTACGCTATTGTATACTAATTGTACTATAGGTAGTAGTTGTACCTAGTTATTCTAGTTATAGTTAAAGTAGTATCTTAAGTACTATTCTACTATTTAATTTATTTATTCTAATTGTCTATCTATTTATAGATAGTATGTAGTAGATATTATATATTTAATTCCTAATTATACTATTATCGTTCCCTATAGTTTTAATATAAATCTTACGTCTCTATCTATAATAATTTTATCTAGTAGTCTATATTAACTAATTATAGTTCCTAGAACCTAGTATATAGTAACCTCTATCTTACTTTTTTCTATATATAGTCTAAAGTATAAGTACTTTATAAGTTTATCTACTATTGTTAAGATTCTATTATACTTAACTCCTAATATTAATTCTCTAGACTTAGGTAGTTTTATTATAAAGTCTATTATAATAACTCTCTATAGTTATTCTAGTACTTTTACTAGTTATAGCGTTCTATATAGTACGTATCTACTATACTTATTTCTTTAATATTCTATATAGTCTCGTAGTACTTCTATTACTAGTTATCTTGCTCTTAGGATATAGTATTCTTGTAGTAGTCTATCTAAGGTTTTATTAATCCCTTAATATCTATATACTAGTAATTTGTAAAATTATTATATAAATTCGCTTTATATTTTCTTTAGAATAAATATTCTTCTATATACTTATATAAATCCTTCTTAAATTTCTAATTTCTTTATTTCTTTAGATACCTTCTACGTTATTTTCTAAATTTATTCGTCTAGCTTACTACTTTTTCTTTTAAGTATTATAGCTATTTTAGGTGTATTTAGGACTAGATATCCTTCCTCGTTCTATACTAGAACTATACTAGTAGCGTTTACTTTTCTTTATAAGTCTAGTCTTCTACTTAGGGTATCTATAAATTAGTTATCTTTCTCTTTTGTATATATTATTTCTAGGTTAAATATTAATAGGAATTCCTACTATCTTATATAGCGTTATAATAAGTCTTTATTTATTATAAATTCTATAAGATTCTTGTAGTCTATATAGACCTTTGTCTTATATTTTACTCTTTATAGGTATACTCTCTATTACTGAAATACTTTATAGATTGCTAGTATTTCTTTGTTATAAATTAAGTAGTTAAGTTCTACTAGTTTTATTTTCTTAGAGAAGTATTTAACTAAGTATTCCTTTTTAGTTTCTAGGTCTTCCTATATTAGTGCTATCCTATAGACTAAGTTAGATGCGTCTGTTTTTACTATTACTAGTAGGTCTAGGTTATATATTCTAATAACTAGGTTTTCTATAAACTTTCTTTTAATCTTATTAAATACTTCTTTGTATTCTTTTATCTATTTAAATAGCGTATCTTTCTTTATAAGTCTTGTTATTAGTACTATATCTTTAGACTATCCTACTATTAACTTCCTATAGAAGTTTACTAGCCTATAAAATTATTATACTTCTTTTAAGTTCTTTAGTGTTAGCTATTTGTTAATTAACTTAATCTTTTCTAGGTTAATCTTGATTTTCCCTAGTTCTATAATAAACCTAAGGAAATCTATTTCCTTTATATAGAATTCGTACTTTCTTATCTTAAGAAATAATTTATTTTTAGCTAGCTTTTCTAGTACTTTGTATATATATTATATATATTCTTCCTCTATTTTTAAGAATATAAGGATATTATCTAAGTATACAAATATAAATACGTCTAAGTACTGTCTTAGTACTATATTAATTCTTTCTTAGAAGGCTACTAGTACATTTATTAAGCTAAAAGGTATAACTAAGTATTTATATAGTCTATACTATATCCTAAACGCTATTTTCTATTTATTACCTTTCTTAATTCTAATCTAGTAGTAGGCGTTCTAGATATCTAGTTTTATAAAGATCTTTGCTTTCTATAGCCTATCTTGTATTTTATCTATTTATAGTAAGGGGTATTAGTTCTTACTTATAATTAAGTTAGTTTTCCTAAAATCTACGCAAAGTCTTTTGTTACTTATTCTCTTTTTATTTATAAATATAAGTCTATATACTACTAAGGATTTAGATTCTTGTATCTATCTTTTCTTAATTGCGTTTTTAATAAATACTCGTTTAATCTTAGATTCTTCTTCTATCTTTCTATAAACTAAGCTCTATCCTACATTCTTATCCTCTTCTAGGTCTATTACTAAATCCTATAGCTAATATTTTAGAAGGTAATCTTTAGGCTCTATAAGCTATTTTTCCTATTTCCTATATTCTTCTAGGAATTCTCCTTTACATATACTTATGTTGGCCTTTAATATATCTATCTTATAATAATTAATTTTCTCTATTCTCTAGTTAATATATAGGTTAGTTATCTATAACTATAGTATTCTTAGAATTATATCTTATTTATTATTAATTGTTATTATATCTATAATTATATTCTTAATTGTTATCTCTTCTAGTTCTAGTGTTAAGAGAACTGTTTTAAACCTAATTAGTTTCTAGAATAGTTTTCCTTTAATTATACTTAGTTGTTAAGAGTATTTCTTAGTTGTATAACGCATTCCTTATATTTCTACAAACTTCTTAGATATAAAGTTTCTTATAGCTCTACTATTAATTATTAATTATACGTTCTTTTCTTAGTACTTACTTATTTTTATAATATGTAGGCCTCTTATACCTTCTAGCCTTTCTTACTTAAGTAGTTTTATAAATTATCTATCTTTCTATAACTATATCCTTATTTTAAGTTTATATTCTTTATATTTTAAATATTTATTATACGTGTATTTATACTATAGTCCTCCTTAGACGAATTTTTTAGATAGTTTTAGTCTTAGCTTTACTACTAGGTATCCTTCTTCTAGTATTACTTCCTATCCTTAGATATCTTCTACTAAAATTACTCTTATATAGTTATAGCCTCTTCTTCTAGTACGCTATATATTATTATTTACTTTAGGGTTTCTGTATATAATATAATTCTTATCTAGGTATAATATCTATAATACTTTAAAATATACTAGATATTTAGGATCTATTATTTTGTTATCCTTTTCTTAGTATTTATCTTTCTTAAGTGTATTAGTTATTAAGATATAGTATACTACTAGTACTTTTAGTATATAGGCTTTGTTAATCTATTACGTCTTTCTTATAAAGTATTACTACTCTCTTTATATAGGTATTCTTCCTACTATAACTATATATTACTTTATCTAGTTTTAGAATAGTATAAACTTTATTTCTTTAGAATTACATTCTTTCTAGTCTTTATACGCTTCCTCTATACTTATAACTAGTAAGTATTTTTAAATAAACTTCTATTCTTTATTTTATTCCTCTATATCTATTGTTATATAGCTATTATAGCTATATATATCTAGTTAGGTATACTCTATACCTTTTTTACTAACTTATTCCTTACTTCTTTATAGTTCTTTAGAGGAAGCCGTAGTAGTCTCTTTATCTAGTACTATTCCTTTAGCCTAGATTAATAGGGTCTAGGGCTCCTCCCCTTCTAAGTCTTCTATTAGTAAGTCTATTATATATACTATTTCTTCTACCTACGCTTTTATTCTTTCTTTTATTGCTACTACTCTATTTTTCTATAAAAAATATCTTACTCCCTACTTACTAGAAAGTTATATATAGTAGTTATCTTTATAATAAAATATCTAATAGAGTGTTGTATATTGTATTTCTTTACTCCTAGCTACTTTCTCTTAGAGTTTAGCTTATACTTATAGTACTTCTTTCTTCTTTTTAGTTATCTTTAACTAAGTTTCTTTATCTTTCTTATAGTCCTTACTTCTATAGTCTTTTACGTAGTATCTTAGTTTTCTATATTTATAGTATACTATATCCTTCTTCTTTTATAATTAGTAGTCTTTTACGTAGTAGCTTTTCTTACTATAATTAAAGTACGTAAAGTCTTTATTCTTCTTTTTCTTCTTATCCTTATTAGCGTTAAGGATTATAGGGTCTCTAACATCCTAGTTTCTAGATTAGCTGCTGTATTTATTCTTTTTCTATTCTCTAAGGTTATTATTAATTTAGGTTACTTACTACTTTAGGGCTTCTAGTATCCTAGGTTTCTCTATATAAATTATCTCGTATTAGATTTTTGTGTTTAGTTCTTGTTTAAATCGTAATATTAGGGCTAATTTATTCTATTCTATATTTTAGGATAGTTATTTAAATTATAATACGTATTTAGGAATACTCTTACTTTATATAAGCTTTTTAAGTTTCTCTTTAGCTTATTAGGTAATATCTATATCCCTAAATACTACTCTTATTTATTTAGTAAAGTATTTATAATTTCTAAAAATAGCTCTAGTTTTATCCTTTTAGATTATTAGAGTATATATTATATAATCTATCTAGTAAGGTTTAAACTATCTTATTGTATCTTCTTTAAGGTGCATTCTAATATATATTACCTTTTTCTCTTCTATATTAAAGTATAGTACTTGTATATCTATCTAGAGTTATACTAATACTATAAAGGGTCTTAGTTTCTTCTTTGTTTTATTAAACTTCTTAAGGACAGGTATCTTTAGTAGTTTCTTTGTCGCGCTTATCTCTAGACGTTACGTAATTAGTTCTATCTAATTTTATCCTTATTAACAGCCTTAATCTAGGCTTTGTTTTATTTTATATATTCCTAGAGTTCTTTGTTTTACGTTTCTAGGGCGTTAATTACTATCTTTATATCTTCTTTCTTAGAGATTAAGTTATTAAGGTAGTTTTTAATATCTCTCTATACTATATTATCTAATTTGTAACTACTTATAAGTGCCTTAGCTCCCTTTTTAGTTAAACTTTCTACTATCGTGTTAGCTAGACTATACGCTACTTACGCTTCGCTTCTTATAATAACTAAATTAGTAAAGTGTAATAGGTCTACTAGGGTTAACTTCCTAATAACCTTTATATTATTAGTAGATTGTAAAGTAATAATAAAAGCTTGTATAGTAATTAGTAATAACTATAAATAATAGTTAATTTCTGTGTATAATGTTAAGTATTAGCGTTCTAGGTTAGAGATTAGATTGCTAATACTATCCTAACAATAGGCATTACTACTAACTATATACCTAGGTCCCTTAGCTAGCTTTATACTTTGTATTTACTAAGATCGCGAATTACAAATTTGTTACGTGCTTAGCTTTGTACTTTATGTTTACTAAGATCGTAAATTGTAAATTTATTACGTACTTAGCTTTATACTTTGTATTTACTAAGATCGCGAATCGCGAATTTATTACGTGTCTCTATTGTAATTAGTTTCCTAGTTAAGTTTATTACCCTATAGGTCGTACGTGCTATCGTTATCTATAGTAGGGCTAATTAGCTTAAGTTAGTTTTCTCTTATTATAGCTATAACAGAGACTAAGATTCTATATATTTTAGTATTCTATATATATTAGGGTTAAATCTATAGTTTATAAAAAAAAGTAATACTTCTATTACTATATTCTTTGCGCTATTATATACTAACTATACTATAGGTAATAGCTATACCTAATTGTTCTAGTTGTAGTTAAGGTAGTATCTTAGATATTATTCTACTATTTAGTTTATACGTTCTAACTATCTATCTATCTATAAGTAATATACTATTAATATCGTATACTTAATTCCTAATTATACTATTATTGTTTTCTATAGTTTTACTATAAATCTTATATCTCTATCTATAATAATTTTATCTAGTAGTCTATATTAACTAATTATAGTTCCTAGAACCTAGTACGTAGTAACTTCTATCCTACTTTTCTCCTTATATAGTCTAAAGTATAAGTACTTTATAAGTTTATTTACTATTATTAGAATTCTATTATATTCTATTCCTAATATTAAATCTTTTAACTTAGGTAACTTTATAATAAAGTCTATTGTAATAACTTTCTAAAAGTATTTTAGTACTTTAACTAGTTATAATATTCTATATAGTACGTATCTATTATACTTATTTCTATAGTACTCTATATAGTCTTGTAGTACTTCTTTTACTAGTTATCTTACTTTTAGGATATAGTAATTTCTTAGAAGTCTATTTAGTATTTTCTTAATCTCCTAGTATCTATATACTAGTAGCTTATAGAATTATTATATAAATTTTCTTTATATCTTACCTAGAATATATATTCTTCTATAGGCCTATATAAGTCTATCTTAGATCTTAAATTTTTCTATTTCTTTAAAGGCCTTCTTTATTTCTTTCTAAATCTATTCGTCTAGCTTACTACTTTTTCTCTTAAGTATTATAGCTATTTTAAGTATATTTAGGACTAAATATCTATTTTTATTCTTAACTAGAACTATACTAGTTATATTTACTTCTTCTTATATATCTAGTCTTCTACTAAAGGCGTCTATAAATTAGTTATCTTTCTCTTTTATTTATATAATCTTAAGGTTTAATATTAATAAGTATTCCTACTATTTTATATAGTATTATAATAAGTCTTTATTTAATATTAATCTAATAAGGTTTTTATAGTTTATATAGACCTTTATCTTATACTTTACTCTTTATAAGTATATTCTCTACTATTTAAATACTTTATAGATTACTAGTATTTCTTTATTATAGATTAGGTAGTTTAGCTCTACTAGCTTTATTTTCTTAGAGAAGTATTTAACTAAGTTTTCTTATTTTATAGCTTAGTCTTCTTATATTAATACTATTCTATAGACTAATTTTAATATATCTATTTTTACTATTACTAGTAACTTTAAGTTATATATTCTACTAAATAAGTTCTCTATAAACTTCTATTTAATCTAGTTAAATACTTCTTTATATTCTTTAGTCTATTAAAATAGTATATCTTTCTTTATAAGTTTTATTAATAGTTATATTATCTTAGACTATCTTACTATAAGTTTTCTATAAAAGTTTACTAGTTTATAGAATTATTATACTATTTATAAGTTCTTTAGTATTAGGTATTCCTAGATCGACTTAATCTTGTTTAAGTTAATTCTTATTTTTCCTAGTTCTATAATAAATCTAAGGACGTCTATTTCTTTTATATAGAACCTATATTTTTTTATCTTAAAGAATATTTTATTATTTACTAGCTTCTCTAGCACCTTATATATATATTATACGTGTTTATCCTCTATTTCTAAGAATATAAATATATATAGGTATTCTCTTAAGACTATATTAATTCTTTCTTAGAATACTACTAGTACGTTAATTAATCTAAAAGGTACAACTATATATTTAAATAGTCTATATTACGTTCTAAATACTATTTTCTATTTATAACCTATTTTAATTATAATCTAATAGTATATATTCTAGATATCTAGTTTTATAAAGATTTGTATATTTTATAGCTTATCTTATATCTTGTCTATATATAGTAAGAGATCTTAGTTTTTATTTATAATTATATTTATCTTTCTAAAGTCTATAAAGAGTTATTTATCTTTTATCTCTTTTTTATCTATCAAAATAAGTCTATATACTACTAAAAATTAGAATTCTTATATATATCCTTTCTTTATTACATTTTAGATAAACGTTTATTTAATTTTTAATTCTTTTTTAGTCTTTTAATATACTAGGCTCTATCCTACGTTCTTTCCTTCTTCTAAGTCTATTTGTTAGATTTTAAAGAAGGTTATAGTAGTTTAATAAAAAGGCTTTTTCGTAATAGCTATATAAGGGCCTTATTAGAGAGGGATACTAAGGCTTTTAGAAAAGCCCTTTTTTTAGATTAATTACCTATAACTTGATAGCACTAGGTATAAACTAAGTAGATTAATTTTTTTTTTTTTTTTTTAAACTCTAGCCCTGCGCTCTATCTATGTATCTACGATATAGCAGTCTTAGCTAGGTCTCTTAAGATAGTAGCGAGCTAGATCCTTAATACCCCTTCTATTAAGGTACTAGTTTCTTTATTGTATTAGTTATACTAACGTAGTCTATCTCCTTATATATAAGATTCTTTGTTTAATTCCTTTATTCGTAATAGTTAAGGCTATAATCTTTTTAGCTATAGTAAGGTTAGTAGCTTAGTAATCGCATATATAATCGCGCATCGAGTATCTAATTGTATAACTTATCTAATATTAGTATACGTAGTATATAGGCTTTATTAATCTATTACGTCTTCTTTATAAAGTACTACTATTCTCTCTCTATAAGTATTCTTCTTACTATAATAGTATATTACTTAATCTATTATTAGAATATTATAATCTTTTTTACTCTAGGATTATAATTTTTCTAGTCTTTATACGCTTCCTCTATACTTATAACTAGTAAGTATTTCTAAATAAACTACTATTCTTAGTTTTATTCTACTATATCTATTATTGTATAGCTATTATAACTATATACGTTTAACTAGGTATACTTTATACCTCTTATATTAACTTATTCTTTATTACTTTATAGTTCTTTAGAGGTAACTATAGTAGTTTTCTTATCTTCTACTAGTCTTTTAGTAGAGATTAATAGAGTCTAAGGCTCTTCTCTTTCTAAGTCTTCTATTTATAGGTCTATTATACGTCTTATTTCTTTAAGCTATACTTATATTCTTTTTTTTATTACTACTACTCTCTATTTCCTATATAGAAACTATCTTACTCTTTACTTACTTAAGAAGTATATATAGTAGTTGTTGTTATAACAAAAGGTCTAATAGAGTATTACGTATTACTACTCTTTACTCCTTACTACTTTCTCTTACGGTTTAGCCTATACTTTTAGTGCTTCCTTCTTACTTTTTGTTATTTTTAACTAGGTTTCTTTCTTTAGGTCCTTACTTCTATAGTCCTTTATAAAGTATCCTAGTTTCTTGTATTTATAATATACTATATCTTTTTTCTTTAATTAGTAATCTTTTATATAGTAGCCTTTCTTACTCTAATTAAAGTACGTAAAGTCTTTATTTTTATTTTTCTTTCTATCCTTATTAGCGTTTAGGATTATAGGGTCTCTTCCTTTATCGTTATTAGGTTTCCCCTAATATCTATTTATCCTCTATTCTTAGAAATCGTTATATACTTGTATTACCTATTCCTTTAGGGCTTCTAGTATTCTTAGTTACTCTATCTAAATTAACTTATATTAAATTTCTTTACTTAGTCTTTATTTAAACTTTAATATTAGGGATAGCTTATTCTATTCTATATTCTAGGATAGTTATTTAAACTATAATATATACTCTAAAATACTCTTATATTATTTAAGCCTTATAAGCTTCTCTTTAGCTTATTAGGTAATATTTATATCTCTAAATACTACTCTTATTTGTTTTATAAAGTATTTATAACTTCTAAAGATAGCTCTAGTTTTATCTTTTTATATTCTTATAGCGTATATTATATAGTCTATCTAGTAAGGTTTAAACTATATTATTATATCCTCTTTAAGGTGTATCCTAATATATATTACCTTCTTATCTTCTCTATTAAAGTATAGTACTTATATATTAATCTAGAGTTATACTAAGGCTATAAAGGGTATTACTTTCTCCTTTATTATATTAAACTTCTTAAGTATAGGTATCTTTAGTAGTTTCTTTATCGCACCTATTTTAAGTCTCTAGGTAATCTATTCTATCTAGTTTTATCCTACTATAATAGCTTTAATCTATACTTTGTTTTACTTTATATAATCTTATAATTCCTTATTCTATATTTCTAGAGTATTAATTACTAGCTTTATATTTTCTTTCTTAGAGATTAGGTTATTTAGGTAGTCTTTAATTACCTTCTATACAGTATTATCTAACTTATAACTACTTAGAGGTACTATACCTCTTTTCTTAGTTAAACTTTCTACTATCGTATTAGCTTAGAGTATACGCTACTTACGCTTTACTTCTCCTAGTAACTAAATTAGTAAAGTGTAGTAAGGTTACCTATTGTTAACTACAAGTAACCTTTTTTCTAGGGTATTAGTAGACTAGAAAGTAATAACAAAAGCTTATATTATAATCAAGTAATAACTATAAATAATAGTTGATTTATATATATAATATTAAGTATTAGCGTTCTAGGTTAGAGATTAGATTACTAATAATATCCTAATAATACGTATTACTACTAGCTATATACTTATACCTTCTTAGTACTTTACAACTTTGTATTTAATATAATCGTAAATTTACAAATTTATTATATGTCTACTTTATAGCTTTATATTTACTAAGATTACGAATTTATAAATTTATTACGTGTTCCTATTATAGTTAGTTTCCTAATTAAGCTTATCTCCTTATAGGTTGTATACGTTGTTATATTCTAAAGTAAGGCTAATTAGCTCTATCTAGTTTTCTCTTGTTATAGTTATAATATATATCTTTATCTTTCTTAGTAGTCTTAATTTAAATATAACTAGTATAACTTACTTCTTAATTTTATATAGTCTTATTTTTATATAATCTAGTTTTAAAATAGATTATTTACTCTTAATATTCTTTTATACTAACTTAACTTTTTTCTTTACTTTAATTTAGAGTTTTCTTTTATACGTCTTATTATAGGACTTTACTATTTAATCTTATAAAACTTCTACGTCTTATTATAGTTTATTTTATATTTCTTTAATTATATTTATAAAGTTTTCTTTTCTTAGAGTCTAAAACTTTATATCTCTTAGTATCTAGTATATATTACGATTAAATCTATAATTTATAAAAAAAGTAATACTTTAATTACTACGTTCTTTATAGTATTATATACTAACTAGGCTATAAGTAGTAATAATACCTAGTTATTTAATTATAGTTAATGTAGTATCTTTCGTACTATTCTATAATATAGTTTATATATTTTAATTATTTATCTATTTATAGGTAGTATACTATTAATATTTAGTATTTAATTCTTAATAATACTATAAATATTCTTTATAGTTTTAATATAAATCTTATATCTCTATTTATAATAATTTTATCTAGAATACTATATTAGCTAATTATAGTCTCTTGAACTTAATATATAGTAACTTCTATTCTACTTTTTTTTTATATAGTCTAAAGTATAAGTACTTTATAAACTTATATACTATTATTAAGATTTATTTATACTTAACTCTTAATATTAAATCTTTTAACTTTAGTAACTATATAATAAAGTTAATTATAATAACTTTTTATAGTTACTCTAGTATCTTAACTAATTATAGTATTCTATATAGTATATATCTACTATACTTATTTTAATAATATTCTATATAGTCTTATAGTACTTCTATTTCTAGTTACTTTACTTTTAGTATCTATTAATCTTTTAAAAGCCTTTCTAGTATTTTCTTAATACTCTAGTATCTATATACTAGTAGTTTATAGAATTATTATATAAATTCCTTCTATATTTTACTTTAAATATATATTCTTTTATAAGCTTTTACTAATCTTTTTTAGATTTCTAGCTTATCGATTTCTTTAGGAGCTTTCTCTATTTCTTTCTAAATCTATTTATCTAACTTACTACCTATTCTTTTAAGTATTATAGGTTTTCTAGGTTTATTTAAGACTAAGTATTTTTCTTTATTCTTAACTAGAACTATACTAGTAGTTTTTACTAGTCCTAATAAATCTAGTCTTCTACCTAAATTATCTATAAATTAATTCTTATACTTATTTATATATATAACTTTAAAGTTAAATATTAATAAGAAAATCTACTATCTTATATAGTATTCTATTAAATCCTTATTTATTATAAATTTTATTAAGTTCTTATAAGTTATATAGACTTTTATTCTTTATCTTACTTATTATAACTATACTCTATATTACTTAAATACGTTATAAATTACTAGTATTTCTTTATTATATATAAAGTAGTTAAGCTCTACTAGCTTTATTTTTTTTAGAATAGTATTTAACTAAGTATTCTTGTTTTATATCTTAAATATCTTATATTTTTACTATCTTATAGACTAAATTTAATATATCTATTTTTACTATTACTAGTAAGTCTAAGTTATATATTTTAATAACTAGGTTCTCTATAAACTTCTTTTTAATCTAAGTAAATATTTATTATTATTATAGGTGTAACAAGAGAAATCGAGATAGAGCTAATTAGTCTTAACTTAAGTACTAACAAAGTATAGGATAAGTAGAGTAACGACCTAGATTAGGAAATAGACTACAACCTAAATATGTAGGAGTAATCTATAAATATATACAATAGATTAAGGTAATCTATACATACGTATAATAGATTAATAGTAATCTATAGATATATATAGTAGGTTAAGGGTAATCTATAAGGTTATATAAGTAGATTAGTAGAATTATATAGTTAGTAATAATACGTATTATTAGGATAGTATTAGTAATCTAATCTCTAACTAAGAATAACAATAGTTAACATCGTAAGAATTTTTTATTGTTTATAGTTTATTACTTAATTAGTATACGAGCTTTTGATATTAACTCTTAATCTACTAATACTCTCTTAGAGGTTACTTGTAGTTAATAATAGGTAACTCTATTACACCTTACTAATTTAGTTATTAAGAAGTAAAGCGTAAGTACTATATAGTCTAAGCTAATACGATAGTAGAAAGTTTAACTAAAAAAGGAGGTAATATACCTCTAAGTAGTTACGAGTTAGATAAAACTAACTAGGTAGTAGTTAAGATATACTTAAACAACCTAATTGCTAAGAAAGGGGATATGTAATTAATAATTAATACCCTAGAAATATAGAATAAAGAACTATAAGACTATATTAACTAAAATAAAGCTTAGATTAAAGCTATTATAGTAGACTAAAATTAGATAGAATAAATTACTAAGATACTAGAGATAAGCGTAATAAAGAAACTATCTAAGATACTTATACTAGAGAAGTTTAATAGAATATAAAAGAAACTAAAGTCTTTTTTAGCCTCTATATAACTCTAGATAGATATATAGGTAACTTACTTTAATACTAGAGAAATAAAAGTAGTATATATTAGATTATACTTTAAAGAAGATATAATAAAATAGTTTAAACTCTATTAGATAGACTATATACTACAAGCTCTAGGAATAAAGAAAGATAAGATAATAGCTATCTTTAGAAGTTATAAATACTTTACGTAATAAATAAAAGTAGTATTTAGTAATACTAATATTAGAAGATAAGTAGAAGAAAAGCTTAAAAGACTTAAATAATATAAGAGTATCCTAGAGTATATATTAGAGTTTAAATAATTATCTTAGAATATAGAATTAAATAAACGATCTCTAATATCTAAGTTTAAACAAGGATTAAGTAAGGTAATCTAATACAAGTTAATTTAGATAGAAAAACAAAGGATACTAGAAGCTCTAAAGAGATAGGTAATATAAGTATATAATAACTTCTAAGAATAGGAAACAAATAAGTATTAGGGACAATCTAATAACTATAGGAGAAGAGACCCTATAATCCTTAATACTAATAAAAATTAAAAAAAAAGAAGAATATAGACTTTATATACTTTAACTATAGTAAGAAAGGCTACTATATAAAAGATTATTAGTTTAAAAAGAAAAAGGATATAGTATATTATAAATATAAAAAGTTAGAACACTTTATAAAGAACTATAGAAGTAAAGACTCGAAAAAAAGAAAAAGAAGCCTAGTTAAAAACAACTAGAGGAAAGAAGGAAGTACTAAAAGTATAGGCTAAGCCCTAAGAAAAAGTAGTAGTAACTAGAGAAATATAGTACGTAATAGTTAACTAGACCTTTTATTATAATAATAACTACTATATATACCTTTTAAGTAAATAGAGAGTAAGATAGTTATTATAAAAGAATAGACTAGTAGTAATAAAAGAATAAACTTAAGTATAGCTTAATAAAGTAATAATAGACCTACTAATAGAAGATTTAGAAAGGGAAGAGCCTTAGAACCTATTAATCTAAGCTAAAAGACTAGTACTAGATAAAGAGACTACTATAGTTACCTCTAAAAGACTATAAGGAGATAAGAAACAAGTTAATATAAGAGGTATAAAGTATACCTAGTTAAATATATATAGTTATAATAGCTATACTATAATAGATATATTAGAATAAAACAAAGAATAGAGGTTTATTTAAAAATACTTACTAATTATAAGTATAAAGGAAGCGTACTAAGACTAGAAAGAACGTAATCCTAAAGTAAAAAAGTTTATATTATTCTAAAAATAGATAGAGTAATATATAGTTATAGTAGGAAGAATACCTATATAAAAAAAGTAGTAATACTTTATAAGAAAGATGTAATAGATTAATAAAGCCTATATACTACGTATACTAGTAGTATACTATATCCTAGTAATTATAAGACCTAGTATAGATAGATACTAGGTAGGGGACAATAAAAGAATAGATCTAGAATACCTAGTATATACTAAAATATTATAGACATCGTACCTAAATATAAATTTCTATATATATAGAGAATTAAAAGAATTAAACTACGTATAGCTAATATAGAAAAAAGGATATAACTATATAAGAGTAATCTTAAGAAAAGATATTTAGGGTTAGGAGATAATTAAGATAACTAACAAAGAATATATAGTAATTAGACTAGGACCTAAGCTATCTAAAAAAGATATACAAAGAAGACTATTATATAAAGATCTAAAATATAAGAACTATAAATAAAAAGTAGAGTAATAGCCTTAGCAAAATAGATAATTTAAAAAAAACCTAAGTAAGTAAAGCTTAATAGTATAATAGGGCTATATATTACAAAATAAAGTACTTTCTAAAAAAAGAAAGTATAAATTAAAATTAATAGTAGAGCTATAAAGAACGTTATATCTATAAAAGTTTATAGAAGAACTAGGAATATATTATATAATAAAAAGATACTCTTAATAACTAAGTATAATTAAATAAAAACTATTCTAGGAACCTATTAGGTTTAAAACAATACTCTCTATACTAAGATTAGGAAGGTTAAAAATTAATAATATAGTTATAGATATAACAACAATTAATAATAAGTAAGATATAATATTAGGAACGCTATAGTTATAGATAACTAACCTAAGAATTAATTAGAGAATAAAGAAAATTAGTTACTCTAAGAAAGATATATTAAAGCTAATATAAGAATATATAAAGGAGAATTCTAAGAAGAATATAGTAAATAGGAATAGTAACTTATAGAACTAAACAACTACTATCTAGAAAATTAGCTATAGGACTTAGTAATAGACTTAGAAAAAGAAAAGAATATAGGCTAGAGCCTAGTTTAATAAAAAATAGAAGAAAAATTAAAGATTAAGCTAGTATTTATTAAAAACCTAATAAAGAAAGGATAGATATAACAATCCTAATCCTTAGTAGTATAAAGACTTATCTTTATAGATAAAAAAGAGATAAAAGATAAAAGACTCTACGTAGATTTTAGAAAGATAAACGCAATTATAAATAAAAACTAACATCCTTTACTACGTATAGATAAAATATAAAATAGGCTATAAATTACTTAAATCTTTATAGAGCTAGATATCTAGAACACTTACTATAAGATTAGAATTAAAAAAGGTAATAAATAGAAAATAGCGTTTTAAGCGTAATATAGACTATTTAAGTATATAGTTATACTCTTTAGATTAATAAATATACTAGTAGTATTTTAGGAAAGAATAAAAATAGTCCTAAGAGAGTACTTAGATGTATTTATATTTATATACCTAGATAATATCTTTATATTCTTAGAAATAGAGGAAGAATATATATAATATATATACAAGGTACTAAAAAAGCTAGTAGAAAATAAACTATTCTTTAAAATAAAGAAATACAAGTTCTATACAAAAGAAATAGACTTCCTAGGATTTATTATTAAACTAGGAAAAATAAGGATTAATTTAAATAAGATTAAGGTAATCTAGTAATAGCTTACACTAAAAAACCTATAAGAAGTATAGTAATTTTATATACTAGAAAACTTTTATAAAAAAGTAATAATAATATAGTCTAAGCTAATAGAACTATTAATAAAACTTATAAAATAAGATATACTATTTATATAAACTTAGGAATATAAAAAAGCATTTAACTAGATTAAATAGAAGTTTATAGAAAACTAAGTTATTAGAATATATAACTTAGAGTTACTAGTAATAGTAAAAATAGATATATTAAACTTAGTCTATAGAATAGTACTAATATAAGAAAACTAAGTTATGAAGTAAGAATACTTAGTTAAATACTTTTCTAAGAAAATAAAGCTAGTAGAGCTTAACTACCTAATCTATAACAAGGAAATACTAGTAATCTATAAAGTATTTAAGTAATAGATAGTATACTTATAAAGAGTAAAATATTAAATAAAAGTCTATATAGACTATAAGAACCTTATAGGATTTATACTAAATAAAGACTTATTATAACGCTATATAAGATAGTAAGAATACTTATTAATATTTAACTTTAAAATTATATATACTAAGGGTAAAGATAATTAATTTATAGATACTATAAGTAGAAGACTAAACTTACAAGAAGAAGTAAATACTACTAGTATAGTTCTAGTTAAAAATAAAAACAGATATTTAGTCTTAAATATACCTAGAATAGCTATAATACTTAAAAGAAAGAATAGCAAGCTAGATAAATAGATTTTAAAAGAAACGTAATAAGCCTCTAAAGAAATAAAGAAACTTAAGATCTAAAAAGGACTTATAAGAGTATATAAAAGAATATATATCTTAAGTAAAATATAGTAAAAGTTTATATAATAGTTTTATAAACTACTAGTATATAGATACTAAGGTATTAATAAAATACTAGATAGACTACTATAAGATTACTATATCTTAAAAGTAAGACAACTAGTAATAAAAGTATTACAAGACTATATAGAATATTATAGAAATAAGTATTGTATATATATACTATATAGAATACTATAACAAGTTAAAGTACTAGAATAACTTTAAGGAGTTATTATAATAGACTTTATTACAAAGTTACCTACATTAAAAGACTTAATATTAGGAGTTAAATATAATAGAATCTTAATAATAGTAGATAAGCTTATAAAATACTTATACTTTAGACTATATAAAGAAAAAAGTAGAATAGAGGTTACTATATACTAAGTCCTAGGGATTATAGTTCGCTAATATAGTATTCTAAATATAATTATTATAGATATAGATATAAGATTTATATTAAAACTATAACGAATATTAATAGTATTATTAGGAATTAAATAATAAATATTAATAGTATACTACTAATAGATATATAGATAATTAGAACGTATAAACTAAATAGTAGAATAGTACGTAAGATACTACTTTAACTATAATTAGAACAATTAGGTACAACTACTACCTATAATATAGCTAGCATACAACAGCGTAAAGAATATAGTAATAAAAGTATTACTTTTCTTTGTAAATTATAGATTTAATCCTAATATATACTAGATACTAAGATTTTAAGTATCTTAGTCCTTAAGAGGAGAAAATTTTATTAATAGAATAAAAGAAATATATAATTAACTATAATCGGACGTAGAATTGCTATTAGATTAAATAGTAAAGTACTATAACAAGAAATACTAAGAGAGACCCTAATTTAAAAAAAGGGAAAAAGTATAGTTAGTATAAAGAAATATTAAGATTAAATAATTAAGTTAAAAACTAGATTACGTAAAAATAAAACTATATAAAATAGAAAAGAAAATTATACTAGTTATATTTAAGTTTAAAATACTAGATAAAATAATAATATACTTAATATTCTATATAGTACGACTAGAAAAGGTACTATAAGAAGTAGAACTACTAGTGTACAAAGTAGATACGTATAGAGAATAAAAAAACTAAAAAGTTAAGAAAATCCTATAATATTAATTCTATAAACGAAAGAATTACTACTTAGTAAAATAGATAAGTATAGATAAGAAAAGATAACTATAGGAAGATATATAGGAACTAGAAGATAATCTTAACTACTTTAAGAAACTAGAGGAGTTCTAAAGTTAAAACTATCTAGAGTAGTTTATAGTAAACTAAGAAAGTCTATAATACTACTAGTAGATAGAGAGATAATAGGAGCGCCTAATATAATAGGTGTAACAGGCCTCTTATTATTAACTACAAGTAGCCTATTCTAGTAGTATTAGTAGATTAGGAAGTAATAGTAAAAGTTTAGGTTGTAATTAGTAATAGGCTATAAACAATAGAAGATTCTTGCAATATTAAGTATTGTCGCTCTTAGTTAAGGATTAGATTACTAATACTATCTTAATAATACGTACTACTACTAACTATATACTTTTATATTTCTATAACTTCGTAGCTTTATAAGTACTAAGCCTTACAAAGTTATAAAGTTTACTAACTACTAGCTTTATAGCTTAATAGGTGCTAAGCCTTATAAAGCTATAAAGCTATTACGTGTCTCTATTATAATTAACTTCCTAATTAGGTTTATTATCTTAAAGATTGTATAGGTTGTTATCTTCTATTATAGGGTTAATTAGTTTAATTTAGTTTTCTTCTATTACTACTATAATAATAGGAGCTAGAGTAACCTCTATAATAGTCTCGAAATTAAGTTTAGACTCTAAGAGAGTAGCCTACTTAATAGACTTTATATTGTTTAAGGCCTTTATCTTATAAAGATAAACTAAATAAGTATAATTTTCTACCTATATATATAGAATCTAATTATGTTCCTTTTTAGCCTCTATAATTTATATAGATAGTTTTTCTTAAGTATAGTTAATAGCTTTCCTTGTTATAAATAAGTAGAGATACTTAAGTATTATTTACTTATATTCTACTAGAGACACTCTAGAAAGATTATATAACAAATAAGTATTAGTATAAATATACGCCTTATAAGCCTTACTATACTTTAAAACAAGATAAACTAATAGAGGATTTAAAGACTTATAATAAGAATAAAGAAATATTATAATACTATAGTATAATACAAAATCTTTTAATTAAAGATAATAAAGGGTAGACTTAGTAGGTATAGAGAAAGAAGATAAGGAACTTAATATTAATAAAGAAATAGGATTTATAACCTTAGCTATAAGATAAGAAAATAAGAACTTACTTAAAGGAGGGAATAGTATTATAGGTGTAACAAGAGAAATTAAGATAGAGCTAATTAGTCTTAACTTAAGTACTATTAAAGTATAAGATAAGTAGAGTAATAACTTAGATTAGGAAATAGACCATAACCTAAACACGTAGTAGTAATCTCTAAATACGTATAATAGATTAAAGTAATCTATAAATACGTATAATAAATTAATAGTAATCTATAAATACGTATAATAGATTAAGAGTAATTTATAAAGTTATATAAATAGATTAGTAGAAGTATATAGTTAGTAATAATACGTATTATTAAGATAGTATTAGTAATCTAATCTCTAACTAAGAATAACAATACTTAATATTATAAGAATCTTTTATTATTTATAGTTTATTACTTAATTAATATATAAGCTTTTATTATTAACTCTTAATCTACTAATACTCTCTTAGAGGTTACTTATAGTTAATAATAGGTAACCTTATTATATAAGAGCTAAACTAAAAACATAGATATAAAACTTTATAGAAGAACTAGCTATAACTTTATAAGAACTAAAATACTATTTACTATAGCTAAAAAGTATATTTACAAGAATATACTTAACTAGTAAAAAAGCTACCTTAATTAAAACTAAGAACTCTAAAATAATCTTTTACTAAGGCTATAAAAAGATAAGTATTAAAAAGCTAAACTATACTACTTATAGGTAAATAAAAGCTACTAGATCTAAAATACTTATAAATACTATAAACTACTATATAGCTACTTATATAGTAATAGACTATAAATTAGATATAGAAATAGAAGACTAATTCTTTAAATATAACTCTTAACTAGATATAGAGCTAGAACTAGAGCTTAACTTAGATTAGGATTTAGAAAATAATATTTCTTAGGCCTAAAGCCTTAACCTAAAGATTATATAAACTAGATAAGTATAATTTACTATTAAAGTATAACCTCTAGTATAGCTATATCCTATACACTAGCCTATAGAATATAGATAGTCTAGTATAAGAAACTACTAACTAATCTAATAGAAGCTAAGCTAAACTAGTTTTTATTTACTAGCTTTTTAAGTAAAGACTCTATAGTACTCTATATAGCTAGAACTCTAGCTAATAATAAAGCTAATATAAACTTTATTTTCTAAAAATTTACCTAAAAGACTATAAAATTATAAACTATCTAGCTACTTTAACTTATTATTTATAAAGGATATAATAGTTCTTTATCTAAGTATATTATATCTTAAGTTAAGTTCTACTTATAAGTAGATATATATATATAATATACTTCTACCTATATTATTAAAAATATAAGCTAATTTAACTTTATTCTAGGATTTCTTTAGTATAAAGCCTATACTATTAAACCTAACTACTATAATAGGATATTATTATTTCTTAATACTTACTACTAATAGTACTACTAGATAACTAATAAAATCTCCTTAGTAGTATACTATAGTATAGCTAGATATTATACTACTATAGCCTTAAAGAAGCTAGTACTTAAACTATTATTTACTTTTATAAGGCTTCTAAGTAAGTACCTTAATAGGTATAAATAGAACTTATTAATAGATATTTAAACTATTAGTTATTATATAATTAAAGCCTTTACTAGAAAAAGTATATATATACTTATAGTACTTACTTTAGATAGAATACTATTACTAGTATACTACTATAAAGTAGCTAAAGAAGTAGATTTTATATAATTTTATAAACTACTACCTATACTAAATCTTAAAGATATATTATTTATCGAACTACTCTAACTATATTAAGACCTAATAGCTTATTTTAATAGAAAAGCTACTAAGAAACTTCTCTTCTATAAGCTATATAACCTAGAAATTACTTTTAAGCCTAGTATAAAAATCCTAGATACTAAACTTTACTTTTTTACTAGAAAATAAGATAAAGTAATTAGATAATATATCTAAGAAATAGAAGGTAAAGGCTTTATTAGTAAATATAGCTCTTTAGCTAAGAATAACTTAATAATTATAGTTAAACTAAATAGTAGCTTATAAGTTTGCGTAAACTACTATAAGCTAAATAAACCTACTATTAAAGACTAGTTCTCTATCCTATTCTTTATAGAAATATTAGCTTACTTAAATAAAGTAAAGATTTTCTCTAAATTTAACGTAATATACGTATTCTACTACTTACGTATTACTTTAAATTTAGAATAGCTAACTACTTTTATTACCTACTTTAGTATATATACTTATAAGGTAGTACCCTTTAGCTTTACTAATATACTAGCTACCTTCTAGTATACTATTAACTTAGCCTTACTAGAATATTTAGATAACTTCTATACTATATATATAGATAACGCCTTACTATACTCTAATAATAAAATTATTTATTTCTAGTATATTTATAAAGTACTTATATAACTAAAAGAATAAAACTTCTATATAGACTATAAAAAATTTAGCCTTTATAGTACTTTAGTTAAGTTTTTTAGTATAATTATTACTAATAAAGAAATTATAATAGATCTCTCTAAAGTTAAAGCTATTTAGAAGTAAGAAATACTAAAAACTACTAAAGAAGTCTTAGCTTTTTTAAGCTATACTAGATTCTTCTAGTACTTTATTAAAGATTACTTAAGCTTTACTTTACTACTTATTAAATTAATTAAGTCTAAATTTATTACTAAACTTACTAATAGAAAGAGGCTACTCTTTTAAAAAACTTAGTATAAGCTTTTTATAATTACTTAAGAATATATAGATACTTTTAATAAATAAAAAGCTACTTTTTAGCTAAAAGTAGTCTTACTTTACTTTAACTCTTAAAAATAAATCTATATCTAAACTAATACTTTAGAGTAAGCTTTAAGTAAAGTAATAAGCTAACTAAACTAAGATAGAATCTAGTAGCTAGTTAGCTTCTCTTTAAAAAAATATACCCTAGTAGAATATAATTATAATATCTATAACCTAGAACTTATAGCTATAATCTAAGTATTTAAAGAATAAAAACTAGAGCTAATAGGTAGTTTATATATAATTAGTATTATAATAGACTACTATAATTTAGAAGCTTTTATATAAACTAAAATGCTAAATTTCTACTAGGCTTACTAGTTATTATTCTTATCTTAATTTAACTTCTATATTAAATATACACCTAGTAATATAAATAAGGTTATAGACGTTCTAAGATATTAGCTATAGGATTACTTTATAGATAATTCTAATCCCTAAGTATTAGGAGCTAACTAAATTATCCTAAGCTTTTAAGTTCTAGCCCTAAGTAAAAAACCTATACTAGATATAATTTATACTCTAAGCCTTATAGACCTATAAAAGCTAGATAGATTTACGCTAGAATAGGCTTCTATAGTATACGCCTACCTTTACTATATTATAGGAATAAAACCTTAAATAGTAAACTTACTAGAAGATTTTCTACTACTTTATAATAGCGAACTAGACCTAGAACTCGTACTATACTTTACTAACCTACGCCTAATAGAAGAATTACTAGATATAGTATACTTAGAAGACTACGTAGCCTAAGCTATATTTACTACTATAGATAGTAGATAATAAAAATTATTAAAAGCCTTCTATAAAGTAAGATACAACTTCTTATATATAGATATTAGCTCTACTAGATTAAAGAAAGAAAGGTACTTCTAGGTTTTTAAAACGCGTCTATATATCCTATTAAATACTTATCTATACTACTAAATATTTAATTTATAATATAACTATTAGTTAGTAGGCTATAAAAAACTCTATAGTACGCTATATCTAATATATAAGTACTATTATTAGCTTAAGATACTCTAAGCTATTAAGTAATTTTATAATATATACCTAATCTACTACTATATAAAGAACTTATAAGATAGTAAACTTAGTTACTTCTAATATATACTAATTCTTTATATACTCTAGACTAATATCTTAGTAGACTATATATAATCCCTACTAGCTAGTAAAAATAGTAGCTAGGTTTATAAATATATTTTAGTAATTTACTACTACTTTATAAAAAGATACTATTTCTTCTCTTATAAGTCTTAAAAACCTAAAGAAGCTTGTAATAAAGCTCTTAGTTATTAACTACTAAGAGCTTTATAGGAGGTTATAGTATAATTAACTAATAGGCTTATAAATAATAGAATAATTCTTGTAATATTACTATATTATTACTCTTTATTAGAGATTAGATTACTAATACTATCTTAATAATACGTATTCTTACTAACTATATATTACTACTAATCTATTAATTTATTACTTATATCTAGTCTTAGTAATAATAGATTATAGATTACTAATCTATAAATTTATAATATATTTCTATCTATATACTCTATAGATCTATAGATTATATTACGTATCTTAATTATAGTTTATTTCCTAATCTAGGTTATTACCCTGCTTATATTATACTTTATTCGTACTTAAGTTAAGACTAATTAGTTCTATCCTAATTTCTCTTATTATATCTATAATACTATTTACCCCTTTAAAGAGGTTTTCTATTTCTTATCCTAAAGCTAAAGTTATTAATCCTATTTTTTTATTAATATAAAGTTCTTTATCTTCTCTTATACTTACTACTTTAATATATTCTTATTTTACTCTAGCTAATTATATATTATACTATAGTATTATAATATTTCTATACTCTTATTATAAATCTTTAAACCTTCTACTAGTTTATCTTTATTTAAAGAATTAGAAAGCTTATAAAGTATATATTTATACTAACGCTTATATTTTTTATAACTTATCTAGTATTTCTATAGTTAAGTATAGGTTAAAGATTCTTATTTACGTATCTATACTTATATATAATAGGGAGAGCTATTAACTACGCTTAAGAAAAACTATTATTATAGATTATAGAGGCTAAAAAGAAATATAACTAGATTCTAAGTATATAAGTAGTAAATTATACTTATTTAGTCTATCTTTATAAGATAAAAGCTTTAAATAATAAAAAGTCTATTATATAGTCTATTTTCTTAGAATCTAAGCTAAACTTTAAGGCTATAGTAGAGACTACTTAGGTTCTTACTATATTAGGCGTATCTAGCGCTTCTCTACCTATTACTAATACTATAAGTCTTCTTTATTTACTACTAGGTAGTCTAGAGAGTTTTAATTTTAGAACTCTTCTAGTTTCTTAAAGTAATTAAGATTATCTTCTAGTTTATATATATTTTCCTATAGTTACCCTTTCTTATCTATACCTATCTATTTTACTAAGTAATAATTCTTACTATTATAGAATTAGTACTATAGGATTTTTTTTAATTCCTAATCTTCTTATTCTTTATATATATCTACTTTATATACTAGTAGTTCTACTTCTTATAGTACTTTCTTAAGTAGTACTATATAAAGTGTTAGGTATATCTTTATCTTATTTAGTAGTCTTAATTTAAATATAACTAGTATAACTCTTTTCTTTACTTTATATAGTCTTATTTTTCTATAATCTAGTTTTAAACTTATTTATTTACTCTTAATATTTCTTTATACTAACTAAACTTTTTCTCTTTCTTTAAATTAGAGTCTATCTTAGTATTTATTATTACAGTATTTTACTATTTAATCTTATAAGAACTTTACGTCCTATTATAGTTAATTGTATTTTTATTTTATTTTATTAGTAATATTTTCTTCTCTTAGAGACTAAAATACTTTAAATCTTAGTATCTAGTATATATTAAGATTAAATCTATAGTATATAAAGAAAAGTAATACTTTTATTATTATATTCTTTACGCTATTATATACTAGCTATACTATAGGTAGTAACTATACCTAGTTATTCTAGTTATAGTTAAGGTAGTATCTTAAGTATTACTCTACTATCTAATTTATATATTGTAACTATCTATCTATCTATAGATAGTATACTATTAATATTACTTATTTAATTCCTAATAATACTATTATTATTCTCTATAGTTTTAATATAAATCTTATATCTCTATCTATAATAATCTTATCTAGAATACTATACTAGCTAACTATAATCCCTAAGACCTAGTATATAGTAACTTCTATCTTACTTTTTTCTTTATATAGTCTAAAGTATAAGTACTTTATAAGCTTATCTACTATTATTAGGATTCTATTATACTTTACTCCTAATATTAGATCTTTTAACTAAAGTAACTTTATAATAAAGTCTATTATAATAACTCTTAAGAGTTATTTTAGTACTTTAACTAGTAATAGTATTCTATATAGTCTTATAGTACTTCTATTACTTATTATTTTACTTTTAGGATATAGTAATCTTATAAAAGTTTATCTAGTATTTTATTAATACCCTAGTATCTATATACTAGTAGTTTAGAAAATTATTATATAAATTCTTTTTATATTTTACTTAGAATATATATTCTTTTATAATCTTTCGCGTGTTTTTCTTAAGTCTTAGGTTTTTCTATTTCTCTAGAAACTATTTGTATTTCTTCTTAAATCTATATATTTAGCTTACAACTCTTTCTCTTAAGTATTATAGCTATTCTAGGTATATTTAGTACTAAATATCTATCTTTATTCTTAACTAGAACTATACTAGTAGTATTTACTTCTTTTTATAAATCTAGTCTTTTACTTAAAGCGTCTATAAATTAATTATCTTTACCTTTTATATATATAATTTTAAGATTAAATATTAATAAGTATTCTTACTATCTTATTTAGCGTTATAATAAGTTTTTATTTATTATAAATCTTATAAGATTCTTGTAGTCTATATATACTATTATTTAATACTTTATATTTTATAAGTTATTAGATAAGTAATATAATTAGATGTACGATACGCAATTATATGCGCAATTAGATGCTCGATAGTATATATATAGAGAGGCGCAATAGATTCTAGGTATATATAGAATCTATTAATTAGCTTACTTAAGCTAGTGTAGTAATCTAATTAGCTTAGCGGATAAGCATAATAATTACTAAGCTACTACCCTTACTATAGCTAAATAGACTATAGCCTTAACCTTTACAAACAAAGGAATTAAATAAAGAATCTTATATATATATAGAAAGACTTTATTAGTATAACTAATTTAATAAAGAAACTAGTACCTTAATAGAAGGGGTGTTAAAGATCTAGCTTACTACTATCTTAAGAGACCTAGCTAAGACTACTATATAGTAGATATATAGATAGAGAGTAGGGCTAAAGATAGAGGTATATAAGAATTAATCTACTTAGTTTATACCTAGTATTTGTAAGTTATAAGTAACTATCTAAAAAAGGGCTTTTCTAAAAGCTCTAGTATCCTTCTCTAGTAAGGCTATTATATAGCTATTACGAAAAAGCCTTTTTATTAACCTACTATAACCTCTCTAAAATCTAATATAAGTATACTTTCTATTACTTAAATACTTTAGAGATTACTAGTATTTCTTTATTATAGATTAGGTAGTTAAGCTCTACTAGCTTTATTTTCTTATAGAAGTATTTAACTAGGTATTCCTACTTTATAACTTAGACCTCTTGTATTAGTACTATTCTATAAACTAAATTTAATATATCTATTTTTACTAATACTAGTATATCTAAGTTATATTTTCTAATAACTAAGTTCTCTATAAACTTTAGTATAATCTAGTTAAATACTTTCTTATATTACTAAGTCTATTTAAATAGTGTATCTTTCTTTATAAGTTTTATTAGTAGTTCGATTATTTTAGATTATCTTACTATTAACTTTTTATAAAAGTTTACTAGTCTATAAAACTATTATATATCTTAAAGGTTCTTTATTATTAGCTATTTATAGATTACCTTAATCTTAATAGAGTTAATCTATATTTTTCCTAGTTTAATAATAAATCTAAAGAAGTTTATTTCTTTTATATATAACTTGTATTTTCTTATCTTAAGAATTAGTTAGTTTTCTACTAGTCTCTCTAGCACCCTATATATATATTATATATATTTGTCTTCTAATATAAAAATAAAAGGATTTTGTTAAGGTATATAAATATATATACGTCTAAGTACTCTCTTAGGACTATATTAATTCTCTCTTAAAATATAGCTAGTATATTTATTAATCTAAAGAGTATAACTAAATACTTAAATAGTCTATATTATATTTAAAATACTATTTTCTATTTATTACTATCTTTAATCCTAATCTAGTAGTAAGCGTTTTAGATATCTAGTTTTATAAAGATCTTTACTCTCTATAGCTTATTTTATATATTATCTATACGTAGTAAGAGATATCTATTTTTACTTATAATTATATTTATTTTTCTAAAGTCTTTATAAAGTCTTTTATTATTTATCTTTTTTTTATCTAAAAATATAAGTTTTTATACTACTAAAGATTAGGAATTTTATATCTATCTTTTCTTTATCGCGTTTACTATAAACGCTTATTTAATCTTTAATTTTTCTTTAGTTTTCTTATAAACTAGGCTCTAACCTACGTCTTTCTCTTCTTCTAAGTTTATTACTAAGTCTTATAGCTAGTATTTTAGAAGATAGTCTTTAGATTCTATAAGCTATTTTTCTTATTTCTTATATTTATTTAGGAATTCTCTTTTATACGTACTTGTATTAGCTTTTCATATATCTTCTTCTAAATAAGTTATATCCTCTATTCTCTAATTAATTCTTATATAAGCTATCTATAGCTATAGTATCTCTAGAATTATATCTAATTTATTATTAATTATTACTATATCTATAACTATATTTTTTATCTTTAGTCTTTCTAGCTTTAATATAGAGGGTACTATCTTAAACTTTATAAGTTCTTAGAATAGTTTTCTTTTAATTATACTTAATTATCTAGAGTACTTCTTTATAGTATAGCTTATTTCCTAGTTTTCTATTAACTTCTTTAATATAAAGTTCTTTATAGCTCTACTATTAATTATAACTTATATCCTTTTTCTTTAAAGGGTATCTTATTTTGTAATATATAAGCTAATTATACTTTCTAACCTTTTATTCTTAGGTTATTTTATAAATTATTTACTTTTCTTAGGCTATTACTTTACTTTATACTTATAGTCTTTATATTTTAGATATTTATCTTCTATATTTTTATAATATAGTTTTCCTAAGACATATTCTTTAAATAACTTCTTTCTTAGTCTAATTACTTTATATTCTTTATTAGGTATCCTAACTTATTTTTATCTTTTAATATATTTACTTTTAATTACTTATACGTAATTATAGCCCTCTTTGCGTACTAGCTATATATAGTTTCTTTCTTTAGGTTATTTATATATATAGTATTTATTATTTAGGTATAATACTTGTACTACTTTAAAGTATACTAGATATTCTAGGTTTATTCTTTTATTATCTCCTTTTTAGTACTTATCTCGTCTAGGTATTATTTTTACTAAGATATAGTATACTACTAGTATACTAAGTATATTATAGATATAACAAGAGAAATCGAGATAGAACTAATTAGTCCTAACTTAAGTACTAACAAAGTATAGGATAAGCGGGGTAACAACCTAGATTAGAAAACAAACTATAATCTAAATACGTAAGATATAGAATAATCTATAAATTCGTATAATAGATTAGAGTAATCTATAAGGTTGTATAAATAGATTTATAGAAGTATATAGTTAGTAATAATATATATTATTAGGATAGTATTAGTAATCTAATTTCTAACCTAGTACGCTAATACTTAATATTGTACACATAAATTAACTATTGTTTATAGTTATTACTTAATTATAACACAAACCTTTATTATTACCTTTTAGTTTACTAATAACCTAAAGGGTTACTTGTAGTTAACGATAGTTAACCCCCTAACACCTTACTAATTTAGTTATTAGGAGAAGTAAAGCGTAAGTTAGCGCACAGTCTAAGCTAATACAATAGTAGAAAGTTTAACTAAGAAAGGAGGTAAAGTACCTCTAAATAGTTATAAATTAGATAACACTATATAGAGGGCGATTAAAGATTACTTAAACAACTTAACTTCTAAAAAAGAAGATATAAAAATAGTAATTAACGCTCTAGAAACATAAAATAAAGAATTATAAGACTTCGTAAAATAAAACAAAGCTTAGAGTAAAGCTATTATAGTAGGACAAGACTAGATAGAACTAATTACTTAGAGACTAGAGATAAGTGCGATAAAGAAACTACCTAAGATACCTATACTTAAGAAGTTTAATAGAATAAGGGAGAAACTAAGACCCTTTATAGTATTAGTACAACTCTAGATTAATATATAAGTACTATACTTTAATAGAGAAGATAAGAAAGTAATATAAATTAGAATATACCTTAAAGAAGACGCGATAAGATAGTTTAAACCTTACTAGATAAACTATATAATATACGCTCTAGGAATATAAAAAGATAAAACAAGACCTATCTTTATAAGTTATTAATACTTTACTAAGTAAATAAGAGTAGTATTTAAGGATATAGATATTACCTAATAGGCTAAAGAAAAGCTTAAGAAGCTTACACAATACAAGAGTATTCCTAAATACGTATTATAGTTTAAATAACTATTATAAAACTACCTAAGTAAGAATAGCTAGAAGGTATAAGAGGCCTTTATATTACGAAGATAAGTATATATTAGAAAAGAAAAGTATAAATAATAATTAATAGTAGAGCTACAAGGAACTTTATATCTAAGAAGTTTGTAGAAGAATAAGGAATATATTATATAATAAAGAAGTACCCTTAATAATTAAGTATAATTAAAAGAAAACTATTCTAGGAACCTATTAGGTTTAAGATAGCACCCTCTATACTAGAGATAGAAAGATTAAAGATTAAAAGTATAGTTATAGATATAACAACAATTAATAAGAAATAAGAAATTATATTTGCAATACTATAGTTATAGATAACTAACCTAAGAATTAATTAAAGAATAGAGAAAATTAGCTACTTTAAACAAGACTTGCTAAAGGCTAACATAAGTATATATAAAGGAGAATTCCTAGATAAGTATAAAAAATAGGAAAAATAACTTATAGAGCCTAAAGATTACCTTCTAGATTATTAGCTATAGGATTTAGTAATAAACTTAGAAAAAGGAAAAAACGTAGGTTAGAGCTTAGTCTACTAAAAAACTAAAGAAGAGTTAAAAATTAAACGCGTATTTATATAGAACGCAATAAAGATAAGATAGATATAAGAATCTAAATCCTTAGTAGTATATAGACTTATATTTATAGATAAAAAAGGAATAGATAATAAGAGACCTTGCGTAGATTATAGAAAGACTAACGTAATTATAAATAAAAACTAATACCCCTTACTATTTATAGATAAAATATAGGATAGACTATAAAGAGTAAAAATCTTTACGAAACTAGACATCTTGAACGCCTATTACTAGATTAGAATTAAAAAAAGCAATAAATAGAAAATAGTATTTATAGCCTAATATAAACTATATAAATACTTAGTTATAGTTTTTAGATTAACGAATATACTAGTAGTATTCTAAGAAAGAATTAATATAGTACTAAAAGAGTACTTAGACGTATTTACGTTTATATACTTAGATAATATCTTTATATTCTTAGAAATAGAGGAAGAATACGTGCAATACGTATATAAGGTACAAGAAAGACTAGGGGAAAATAAATTATTTCTTAAAATATAAATATACAAGTTCTATATAAAGGAAATAGACTTCCTTATATTTATTGTAGAACTAGGAAAAATTAGGACGAACTTAAAAAAGATTAGGTTAATCTAGGAATAGCTAATACTAAAGAACCTAAGACAGGTATAATAGTTTTATAGACTAGTAAACTTTTATACAAAGTTAATATTAAGATAGTCTAAGTATATAAAACTATTAATAAAGATTATAAAAAAAGATACACTATTTAAGTAAATAAAGGAATACAATAAGGTATTTAACTAGATTAAATAGAAATGTATAGAAAACCTAGTTATTAGAATAAATAACCTAGAGTTACTAATAATAGTAAAAATAGACGCATCTAATTTAGTCTATAGAATAGCACTAATATAAGAAGATCTAAGAACTAAATAAGAATACGTAGTTAAATATATATCTAAGAAAATAAAGCTTATAGAACTTAACTACCTAATTTACAATAAAGAAATGCTAGTAATTTATAAAGTATTTAAGTAATAAAGAGTATATATATAAAGAGTAAAGTATATAACAAAGGTCTATATAGACTATAAGAACCTTATAGGATTTATACTAAACAAGGACCTATTATAATACTATACTAGATAGTAGGAATTTATATTAATATTTAAATTTAAGATTATATATATAAGAAGAAAAGACAACTAGTTAGTAGATACCCTAAGTAGAAGACTAGATTTACAAGAAAAAGTAAATACTACTAGTATAGTTCTAGTTAAGAAGAAAGATAGAAACTTAGTCCTTAATAAACCTAAAATAGTAGTAACACTTAAAAGAAAATGTAATAAGCTAGATAAATAGATTTAAAAGGAAATAAAGAAAGCCTCTAAAGAAATAAAAAAACTTAAGATCTAAGAAAGACTTATATAAGCTTATAGAAGAATATATATTCTAAATAGGATATAAAAAGAATTTATACAATAATTCTATAAACTACTAGTATATAGATACTAAAGGATTAAGAAAATACTAAATAAGTTTCTAAGAGACTACTATATCTTAAGAGTAAAATAACTAGTAGAAGAAGTACTATAAAACTATATAGAGTACTATAAAAATAAACAAAATAGATATATACTATATAGAGTATTATAACTAGTTAAAGTACTAAAATACCTTTAGAGAGTTATTATAATAGACTTTATTATAAAGTTACTAAAATTAAAAGATCTAATATTAAGAATTAAGTATAATAGAATCCTAATAGTAGTAGATAAACTTATAAAGTACTTGTACTTTAAACTATAGAAAGAGAAAAGTAAGATAGAAGTTACTATATACTAGGTCCTAGGAACTATAATTAGTTAATATAGTATACTAGATAAAATTATTATAGATAGAGCTATAAGATTTATATTAAAACTATAGAGAATAATAATAGTGTAATTAGGAATTTAATATTAAATATAAATAGTATACTATCTATAGATAGATAGATAATTAGAACGAATAAATTAGATAGTAGAATAATACTAAAGATACTACCTTAACTATAACTAAAACAATTAGGTATAGCTACTACCTATAATATAGCTAGTATATAATAGTATAAAGAATATAATAATAGAAGTATTACTCTTCTTTATAAACTATAGATTTAACCCTAATATATATAGAATACTAAAAGATATAGAATTTTAGTCTTTAAAAAGAGAAAACTTTGCAAATAGAATAAAAGAAATATATAAATAACTAAGATAAGATATAAAGTTCTTGTATAATTAGATAGTAAAGTACTATAATAAGATATATAAAGTAGGGCCCTAATTTAAAGAAGAAGAAAAAGTATAGTTAGTATAAAAAAATAGTAAGAGTAAACAATTTAGTTTAAAATTAGATTACGTAAAAATTAGACTATATAAGATTAAGAAATAAGTTATACTAGTTATATTTAAGTTAAAGTTACCTAGTAAGATAAGAATATACATAATATTTTACGTAGTACTACTAGAAAAAGTACTATAAAATGTAGAACTACTAGTGTATTAAGTTAATATATATAGAGAATAAAAAGAATAGAAAGTAAAAGATATTCTATAACACTAATTTTATAATAGAAGGAACTACTACTTAAAAAAATAGATAAGTATAGATAAGAAAAGGTAACTATAGAAAGATATATAGAAACTAGAAAATAACCTTAACTACCTTAAAAAACTAGAGAAGTTCTAAAATTAAAACCTTCTAGATTACCTTATATTAAATAGAAAAGGCTTACGTTATTAGTAACAAGTAGAGAGGTGTTAGACGTACTTAACTTAGTAGGAGCCTAAGTAGCCTCTACAATAGCCTTAAAATTAAGCTTTAACTCTAGGAGAATAGCCTATACAATAGATTTCTTATTATTTAAGGCTTTCATTTTATAAAGATAAACTAAATAAGTATAATTTTTTACCTATATACTTAGAATCTAATTACGTTCCTTTTTAGCTTCTACAATCTATTTAGATAGTTTATTTTCAGCCTAGTTAATAGCTTTCCCTATTATAAATAAGTATAGACATAAGAATAAGTTTTAAAAACCTATAATCTACTAGAGATATACTTAAAAGGTTATAAGATAAGTAAGCATTAGCTTAAATATATACCTTATAAGCTTTACTATACTTTAAAGAAAGATAATTTAAAAGAGGATTTAAAGACTTACAATAAGAATAAAGAAATATTATAATACTATAACGTAATATAAAGTCTACTAATTAAAGATAATAAAGAGTAAACTTAGTAAGTATAGAGAGAGAAGATAAGGAACTTTATATTAACGAAGAACCTAGATTAATAACTTTAGCTCTAGAATAAGAAAACGAGGACCTATTTAGAGGGGGAAATAGTGTTATAGATATAACAAGAGAAATCGAGATAGAACTAATTAGTCTTAACTAAAGTACTAACAAAGTATAGGATAAGTAGAGTAATAACTTAGATTAGAAAATAAACTATAATCTAAATTTGTAAGATATAGAATAATCTATAAATACGTATAATAGATTAGAGTAATCTATAAGGTTATATAAATAGATTAATAGAAGTATATAGTTAGTAATAATATATATTATTAAAATAGTATTAGTAATCTAATCTTTAACTTAGAACGCTAATACTTAATATTATACATACAAATTAACTATTGTTTATAGTTATTACTTAATTATAACACGAACCTTTATTATTACCTCTTAATCTACTAATAACCTTAAGAGTTACGTGTAGTTAATAATAGGTAACCCCCTAATAAAGTATATAGGCTTTATTAATCTATCTTATCTTTTTTATAAGATACTACTACTTTCTTTATATAGGTATTCTTCTTACTATAATAGTATATTACTTTATTTATTATTAGAATATTATAAACTTTATTATATTAGAGATAAATATTTTCTAGTCTTTATACGCTTCCTCTATACTTATAACTAGTAAGTATTTCTAAATAAATTACTATTACATATTCTATATCTCTATATTTACTATACTATAGCTATAGTAGCTTTCTATATCTAATAGAGTATACTCTATACCTCTTATATTAACTTATCTTTTATTACTTCTTAGTCCTTTAGAGGTAACTATAGTAGTCTCTTTATTACCTACTAGTCCTTTAGTAGTAATAGAAGGAGTTAAGAGTTTTTCTCTTTTTAAATCTTCTATTAGTAGGTCCCTTATAAGTTATATTTCCTTAAGCTAATCTTAAGTTTATTCTTTTATTACTAATAGTCCTCTCTTTTATAGAAACTAACTTACTCTTTACTTACTTAAAAAGAATATATAGTAGTTATTATTATAATAAAAGGTTTAATTAAGTATTATATACTATAATTTTTTACTTACTACTACTTTCTCTTAAGGCTTAGCTTATACTTTAGGTACTTTTTTCTTATCTTTTATTATCTTTAACTAAGCTTCTTTCTTTAAGTCTTTACTTCTATAATCCTTTATAAACTATCCTAGTTTCTTATATTTATAATATACTATATCTTTCTTCTTTAATTAGTAGTCTTTTATATAGTAACTAAGTTTGTTATAGTTATAGTACTTAAAGTCTTTTTTCTTCTTTTTATTATCTTTATTAGCGTTAAGGATTATAGAGTCTATACTATTATAGTTACTAGGTTATCTTCTATATTTATTTATCTTCTATTCTTAGAGATTATTATCTACTTATATTACTTATCTCTTTAGAGCTTCTAGTATCCTTAGTTTTTCTATTTAAATTAACTTTTAATAGATATTTAACTTTAGTACTTATTTAAATCTTAATATTAAAGATTACTAATTCTATTATATATTTTACAATAGTTATTTAAACTATAATATATATTCTTAAACACTTATATATTATCTAAGCCTTTTAACTTTTTCTTTAGCTTATTAGGTAATATCTATATTACTAAATACAACTTTTATTTATTATATAAAGTACTTATTACTTCTAAAGAAAGCTATTATTTTATCTTTTCTTATTCCTAGACCTTATAGGCTATAGTCTATCTAGTAAGACTTAAACTATCTTATTATATCCTTTTTAATATATATTCTAATATATATAATCTTTTTTTCTTCTATATTAAAGTGTAGTACTTGTATATCTATCTAGAGTTATACTAAAGCTAGAATAAGCCTTAGTTTCTTTTTTATTCTATTAAACTTTTCTAGTACTAGTATCTTAGGTAGCTTCTTTATTATACTTATTTCTAATTATTAGGTAACTCTTTCTACCTAGTTTTATCCTACTATAATAGCCTTAATTTTATTAAATAAGTTGCACGATTAGATACTTAATACGTAATTAGATAGGCGATTTTATATACAATTACTAAGCTACTAACTCTACTATAGCTAAAAGGATTACAGCCTTAACCTTTATAAATAAAGGAATTAAACAAAAAATCTTATATACAAAGAGATAGACTATATTAACATAACTAATATAATAAAGAAACTAGCACCTTAATAGAAAGAGTATTAAGAATCTAGCTCGCTACTATCATAAGAAACCTAGCTAAGACTACTACATCGTAGATATATAGATAGAGCGTAGGGCTAAAGATAGATAGTAGAATTAATCTACTTAGTTTATACCTAGTACTATTAAGTTATAAGTAATTAATCTAAAAAAGGGCTTTTCTAAAAGCCTTAGTATCCCTCTCTAATAAGGCCCTTATATAGCTATTATAAAAAAGCCTTTTTATTAAACTACTATAACTTCCTTTAAATCTAATAATTAAGAGTCTTACTACCTTAACTAAGTTAAGTAAACTAGTATCTACTTATATTAACTTAATTATTAAGCTAAGTATTAAGCTAAGTACTATAAAAAGTATTAGTAAAAAGTACTAATCTCTTACTTTTAAGTAGCCCTACGTGCATTAGTAAAAAGTACTATTCTCTTACCTTCTAGTAGTACTATAAGTATCTTTAAAAAGGGCGTAAATCTCTTACTTTCTAGTAGCCTTCTAATAACACTTAAATTAAGCTAAGTACTATACTTAGCTTTAACTAAAGCGTACTCTAAAAAGTAACAATCTCTTACTCTCTTATAACTTAAAGCTAAAACAAGATAGCTAGTATAACCTAATATAATCTAACTATAATATTAAAGACTAATAAGGATTATACTATATAGATAATTTAACTACAATCTAGATACGTAGTATATAATATTTAAGATAAAATTAACCTAGAATCTTCTACTTAGCTAATTTAGAGACTAGAACTAATTAGAGCTCTAGTAATAGCTAACTATACTCTAGTATTAGGTATTAAGACTCCTACGCAGTAGTCTAAACTTATAGCTACTAATTATAAGGCTTTGAAAGAAGACCTTTAATACTATAAAATATTAGCTAAGTAATACTATAGTAACTAATTGTAATAGGGGCTACTAGGAGTCGACTTCCTAATAACCTCTATAAGTATTAGTAGATTAAGAGGTAATAACAAAAGCTTGTATAGTAATTAGTAATAACTATAAATAATAGTTAATTTGTGTGTGCAATGTTAAGTATTAGCGTTCTTAGTTAGAGATTAGATTACTAATACTATCCTAATAATGCGCATCCTATTAACTATATACTTATATTAATATATTTGTGTAACACTATAGATTATTACTAATCTATATATATATAACTATAGATTACCTTAATCTATTTATGCGTTATTATAGATTACTCTAATCTATTTGTACGTAATTATAGATTACTACTACGTGTCCTAGTTGTAAGTAGTCTCCTAATCAAGGTCGTTACCCTACTTGTCCTATACTTCGTTAGCACCTAAGTTAGGATTAATTAGTTCTATCTCGATTTCTCTTGTTACGCCTATAACACTAATACAAGTATAAAAAGGAGTAGTTAAGTCTCTAGTATATTATAACGTTTATCTAATCTTTAGTCTTACTATATCTACTACGTCTATACTACTTACTAAACTAATCTCTATATTAGTAGCTATTAAACCTAAAGTAAACTATTAGCGTAGATAAGCGTATAAAGTAAGAGCGTATACGTAATAGATACCTTAAATTACTTAAGCTTATAAGAAGCCTAGTAAATTAGGATATATAGATAGCTAAGTATAACTACGCTACTACTAAGGCTAAAACGTATTAAGTAGTAGAGTTACTATAAATTAATATAATTACTTAAGACTTTTTAGTAGCTATTAAATATATAGTACTAATTTAGTCTATAACCTTTTAAGATAATAGAAGGCTATTACTTAGTATAAACTAAAGAGAGATAATAAAATACTACTATAAGTATATAATAGTGTACTATCCCCTAAATATAGAGAGGCGTAAAGCTACTTTTATAGTAGATAATACTTTACTTTATACTACTAGTAGTAATACTACCTAGAGTAAGACTAGAGACACCTCTCTTATAGATAGTACACTACTTAATAAATAGAGTAGACCTTGTAATTAACGTATACGTAGTAGTAATACTAATATTAACTAAATAATAAGTTAAAAAGCTATAAGTAAATAATACCTAGCTTGTAAAAGACCTTATAAACTTAGTAATTACTACTATATTAATTCTAATAAAGTACTAAATTTATAAACTCTAAGTAAGACTCTAAAAGAGCTTATTAATTATAAACGTAAGTATAATATAACCTTATAAGGACTAATAAGAGGATAGTTAAAGTATTAAATAAAGCTTTATATAGAACTATACGCTAAGTTACCTTAGATTACTAAAATCTATAAAGAAGATTAACTAGAAAGCTAGTAAATATTAAGTATTAAGAGTACTTTTATTACTAAAACTATAAAGAATACTTATAATACCTACTCTCTATAGAATTCCTTTATCCTAGACACTAGTTTAACCTACTATATTATAAACAACTTAACTTGTATATATAACTATTATCTATTAAGGCTAAATAATTATATATAGGTAGGTAAGTTAAAGATATAAGTAAAAAGATATAGATCTCTTACTCTTATACTAAAAAACTAGTTAATAGAAAATAAACTAGTTCTATATAACGTAGCTATATACCTAGATATCTTTTATAACCTAGTCTCTTTCTAGCTACTCTAGTAGAGAGGAATATAGTAAAATACTTAATCTAAGCTAATAACTCTAAACAAGCCTAATAGATAAACAATTAGATACTTTACTAAGATCTATAGTTAATAGGTACTTAAGTATTATTTATTATATAATCTTATATACTAAGCAGCGTACTATACCTATAAACCTTAGACTATTAGAGTACTAGTACTACTATAGTACAAGAGACTTAGCTATCTAAGACTAGCTATAATTAAATACCTTATCTAGTAAGCTTAAGGAGTACGTATAAAAAGAGTATCTATAGTCTAGTATAATATATATAGTAAAGCTAAGATAAAGTAGTAAATTAGCTATATACTAAGAATTAGTTATAAAAGACTAAGAGAAAGAGTTTCTATTAACTTCTACTTATATAAAGTATAAAGCGTTACTAAAGAGAAAAGCTAGATACTTATTACTAATAAGTACTTAAAACTATAGTAAGACTTCTACTTTACTAATAACTAGTTAGCTAAATTAATTATTAATGTACTTTTAAACTTAATCCTCTTCTTAAAAAATTAGTATAGTATCTTAGTTAAGGTAATTAAAACTAGAGGTCTAGCGCTAGTTAAACTTACAAGGTATTACTATTAAACCTTTAGCTCTAGATACTTAAGCCTAGAATAGAGGAGCTAAGCGCGCTAGAAGAATTAATAAAGAGAAAGCACGTACTATACAACTTAACGCAAATTTACTATAAAAACTTTAGCCTAAAATTATATAGGCTAGAGTCTACCTATATAATTAAATACTAAGTTACTTAAACAACTAGAAAACACTATATAAAGTATTCTTTACAAAATTTACTAAGAATTAAAGAATTATAGTATTAATAAGAAAGCTAAACTTAGCCTACTTAAAAGTGTTACTAGGGTGTTACTAGGGTCGACTTCTTAGTACCTAAAGGGTGTTAGCAGATTAGGAGTTAATAGTAAAAGCTTGTATAGTAATTGTATAATAACTTATTAATAATAGAAGATGTTTTGCAACTATCTTTTATTAGCGTTCTATAGTTAAAGGATTAGATTACTAATACTATCCTAATAATACGCATTCTATTAACTATATACTTATAGTAATCTATAATCTATAGTTACTAAGACTAATAGATTGTAGATTACTCTAATCTATAATCTATTACTACTAAGAGTTAGTAGACTATAGATTACCCTAGGTATCCTAATTATGTGTAGCTTCTTAGTTAGGTTTATATCCTTTAGAGTTATATAACCCTAGGTTTATAAGACTAATTAGTTCTATCTATAGTCCTCTTATTACTATTGTAATACTATCTCCTCCTTTAAGCAGGTCCTTATTTATCCGTCCTAGAGCTAAAGTTATTAATCTACTTTCTTTGTTAATTTATAGTTCTTTATTACTCCCTATAGTTATTTTATCTATACGTTATTACTATCTACTCGCTAATCGCGTATTGCGCAATAGTATTAAGATATTTCCTTATTCTTATTATACTTCTCCTAAGTTAAACCCTAAGTCCTTTCCTTATATTATTTCTATAAACAATAGTAGGGCTTATAAAGTATATATTCGTGTAAATATACGTAGTTCTTATAATATATCTAGTGTTTCTCTTTCTAAGTGTACGTTTATTATACTTATTCTTGCGTCTAGGCTTAATAATAATAGGGAGAGCTATTAACTAGACTTAAGAGAAATTACTATCTTAAATTGTAGAAGCTAAAGCTAAACGTAAGTAGATCTAGGAGCTTACGTAGAGTAAGCTAGTAGAGAATTAAGCTTATCTCTCTCGTCTTTATAAGATAAAGGCGCTAAATAATAAGAAATTAGCTAAGTAGTTAGTAGCTCTAGGAGCTAAGCTAGACTTAGATAAGGCGTTTAATATTACTATAGTAGGTCCTATATTAAACGTTCTTATCGCCTCTCTATCTAATAGTAGTAATATTAGTTCTCTTAGTTTACTACTAGGCGTTCTAGAGGGTTTTAACTTTAGTACTCCTCTAGTTTCTTAGGGTAGTTAAGGTTATCTCCTAGTTCCTATATTTTCTCCTATAGTTGCCCTTTCTCGTTTATACCTATCTATTCTACTAGGTAGTAGTTCTTACTATTATAGAACTAGTATACTAGGATTTTCTTAACTTCCTATTCTTCTTATTCTCTATACGTGTCTACTTTGTACACTAGTAGTTCTACGTTCTATAGTACTATCTTAAGTAGTACTATGTAGAAGGTTAGGTATATCTTTATCTTGTCTAGTAGCTTTAATTTAAATATAACTAGTATAATTTTTTTCTCGATTTTATATAGTCTTATCTTAACGTAGTCTAGTTTTAAACTAAGTTGTTTACTCTTAATATTCTTTTATACTAACTATACTTTTTCTCTCTTTCTAAATTAGGGTCCTTCTTTATATTTCTTGTTGTAGTACTTAGCTATTTAGTTATATAGGAACTCTACGTCCTATCTTAATTAATTATATATATCTCTAAGTCTATTAGTAAAGTTTTCTCCTCTTAGAGACTAAGATACTTTAGTTCTTAGTATTCTATATACGCTAGGTTTAAATCTATAGTTCGCGAAAAAGAGTAATACTCTTGTTACTACGTTCTTTACGCTATTATATACTAGCTGTGCTATAGGTAGTAACTATACCTAATTATTCTAGTTGTAGTTAAAGTAGTATCTTAAGTACTATTCTACTATCTAGTTTATTTATTCTAATTATCTATCTATCTATAGATAGTATACAGTTAATATTACGTACTTTATTCCTAGTTACGCTGTTATTGTTCCCTATAGTTTTAATATAAATCTTACGTCTCTATCTATAATAATCTTATCTAGTATTCTATATTAGCTAATTATAGTTCCTAGAACTTAGTATATAGTAACCTCTATCCTACTCTTTTCTTTGTATAGCCTAAAGTATAAGTACTTTGTAAGTTTATCTACTATTATTATAATTCTATTATACTTAACTCCTAATATTAGGTCTTTAGACTTAGGTAGTTTTGTAATAAAGTCTATCGTAATAACTCTCTATAGTTATTCTAGTACTTTTACTAGTTGTAGTATTCTATATAGTGTGTATCTATTATACTTATTTCTCTAATATTCTATATAGTCTTGTAGTACCTCTATTACTAGCTATCTTACTTTTAGGATATAGTAATCTTATAGTAACCTATTAAGGGTTTTATTAATCCCTTAGTAACTATATACTAGTAATTTATAAAATTATTGTACAAATTCTCTTTAAATCTTTCTTAGAATATATATCTTTCTATAAGCTTGTGCGAGTCTTTCTTAAATCTCTAATTTCTCTATTTCTTTAAATACTTCCTACGTTATTTTCTAAATCTATTCGTCTAGCTTACTACTCTTTCTTTTAAGTGTTGCGGCTATTTTAGGTGTATTTAGGACTAAATATCCTTCTTTGTTTTTAACTAAAACTATACTAGTAGCGCTTACTTCTTCTTATAAGTCTAGTCTTCTACTAAAGGCGTCTATAAATTAGTTATCTTTACCCTTCGTGTATATAATTTCTATATTAAATATTAATAGGTATTCCTACTATCTCGTATAGCGTTATAATAATTCTTTATTTATTATAAATCCTATAAGATTCTTATAGTCTATATAGACCTTTGTCTAGTATTTTACTTCTTATAAGTATACTCTCTATTACTTAAATACTTTATAGATTACTAGTATCTCTTTGTTATAGATTAGATAGTTAAGTTCTACTATTTTTATTTTCTTAGAGAAGTATTTAACTAAGTATTCTTTTTTAGTCTTTAAGTCTTCTTATATTAGTGCTATTCTATAAACTAAATTAGATGCATCTATCTTTACTATTACTAGTAGGTCTAGGTTATATATTCTAATAACTAGGTTCTCTATAAACTTCTTCTTGTTTTTATTAAATACTTTATCGCATTCCTTAGTCTATTTAAATAGCGTATCTTTTTTTATAAGCTTTGTAATTAGCTCTATATCTTTAGACTATCCTACTATTAACTTTCTACAAAAGTTTGCTAGTCTATAAAATTGTTATACCTCCTTTAGATTTTTTAGTGTTAGCTATTTGTTAATTAACTTAATCTTTCCTAGGTTAATCTTAATCTTTCCTAGGTTAATCTTAATCTTTCCTAGTTCGATAATAAATCTAAGAAAATCTATTTCTTTTGTATAGAATTTACACTTTCTTATTTTAAGAAATATTTTAGCTTCTACTAGCTTTTTTAGCACTTTTTATACGTATTATATATATTCTTCTTCTATTTTAGAGAATATAAGGATGTCGTCTAAGTACGCAAACGTAAATACATCTAAGTACTCTCTTAGTACTATATTAATTCTTTCTTAGAAGGCTACTAGTATATTTATTAAGCTAAAGGGTATAACTATATATTTGTATAGTCTATACTATATTCTAAACGCTATTTTCTATTCGTTACCTTTCTTAATTCTAATCTAGTAGTAGGCGTTTTAGATATCTAATTTTATAAAGATCTTTGCTTTCTATAGTCTATCTTGTATTACGTCTATTTATAGTAAAGGGTATCAGTTCTTATTTATAACTACATTAGTTTTTCTAAAATCTACGTAGGGCCTTTTCTTACTTATTCTCTTTTTATCTTCAAAGATAAGTCTATATACTACTAAGGACTTAAATTCTCTTATCTATCCTTTCTTTATTGCGTTTTGTATAAACGCTCGTTTAATCTTTAATTCTTTTTCTATTTTCTAGTAGACTAGGCTCTATCCTACGTTCTTTCCTTCTTCTATTTCTATCGCTAAGTCCTATAGCTAATATTCTAGAAGATAGTCTTTAGGCTCTATAAGTTGTTTTTCCTATTTCTTATATTCTTCTAGGAATTCTCCTTTATATATACTTATATTAGCCTTTAGCGTGTCTGTTTTAAAATAAGCTATTTTATAGTAGCTAATTTTTCCTATTCTCTAATTAATATATAGGTTAGTTATCTATAACTATAGTATACTTAGTATTATATCTTATTTGTTATTAATTGTTGTTATGTCTATAACTATATTTTTTATTGTTATCTCTTCTAATTCTAGCGTAGAGAGAAGTATCTTAAACCTAATAGGTTCCTAGAATAGTTTTCCTTTAATTATACTTAGTTATTAAGGGTATTTCTTTATTATATAACGTATTCCTTATATTTCTATAAACTTCTTTAATATAAAGTTTTTTGTAGCTTTACTATTAATTATTAATTATACTTTCTTTCCTTAGTATATACCTTTCTTTATAATATATAGGCTTCCTATACTTTCTAGCTATTATTGCTTAGGCAATTTTGTAAATTATCTATCTTTCTAAAGCTATAGCTCTACTTTAAGCTTATATTCTTTATATTTTAGATATTTATTGTATATGCATTTGTACTATAGTCCTCCTTAGATATATTTCTTAGATAGTTTTAGTCTAGGTCTTACTACTACATAACTATCTTCTAGGGTTATTTCCTATCTTTAGATATCTTCTACTAGGATTACTCTTATATAGTTATAGCCTCTTCTTCTTATAAGCTATACGTTGTTATTTACTTTAGAGTTCTTATGTATAATACAATCTTTATCTAAGTATACTAACTATAATACTTTAAAGTATACTAGATGTCTTAGATCTATTATTTTATTATCCTCTTTCTAGTACTTATCTTGTCTAGGCGTGTCTCTTGTTAGGATATAATACACTATTAGTACTCTTAGTGTATAGGCTTTGTTAATCTATCGCGTCTTTCTTACAAGGTACTACTATTCTCTTTCTATAGGTATTCTTCTTACTACAACTATATATTACTTTATCTATTCTTAAAATAGTATAAACTTTATTTCTTTAGGGTTGCGTTCTTTCTAGTCTTTGTACACTTCCTCTATACTTATAACTATTAAGTATATTTAAACAAATTTCTATTTTTTATTTCGTTCCTCTATTTCTATTATTATATAACTATTATAGCTATATATTATTAGCTAGGTATACTCTATACTTCTTATACTAACCTACTTCTTACTTTTTTATAGTCTTTTAGAGGAAGTCGTAGTAGTCTCTTTATCTTATACCTATTCTTTAGCTAGGATTAATAGTGCTAAGGGTTCTTCCCTTTCTAAGTCTTCTATTAGTAAGTCTATTACGTGTACTATTTCTTCTAGCTACGCTTTTATTCTACTTTCTTTTATTCTAGCTACTCTATATTTCTATTTCTATAGGAACTACGCTACTCTCTACTTACTAGAAAGATATATATAGTAGTTGTTATTATAATAAAAGGTCTAATAGAGTATTGTAAATTATACTTCTTTACTCTTAGCTACCTTCTCCTAAGGTTTAGCTTATGCTTGTAGTATTTCTTTCTTCTTCTTAGTTGTCTTTAACTATATTTCCTTTTTTAGGTCTTTACTTTTGCAGCTATTTATAAAGTATCCTAGTTTCCTATATTTATAATATACTATATCTTTCTTCTTTTTTAATTAGTAGTCTTTTGTATAGTAGCCTAGTTTACTATAGTTAAAGTACGTAAAGTTTTTATTCTTCTTTTTCTTTCTTCTATCCTTGTTTGTATTAAGGATTATAGGGTCTCTAGTATCCTAATTTCTTAGTTAGGTACTATACTTGTTCTTTTTCTATTCTCGAAGATCGTTATTAATTTAGATTACCTACTACTTTAGGGCTTCTAGTGTCCTAGGTTTCTCTATATAGATTATCTTATATTAGATTTTCTTATTTAATCTTTATTTAAATTGTAATATTAATATAGATTCGTTCTACTCTATATTCTATAATAGTTATTTAAACTATAATATATACTTAGGTACACTCTTTTGTTATGTAAGCCTTTTAAGCTTTTCTTCTACTTATTAGGTAATGTCTATATCCCTAAATACTACTCTTATTTGTTTAGTAAAGTACTCGTAACTTCTAAAAATAGCTCTAGTTTTATCTTTCTATGTTATTAGCGCGTATATTATATAATCTATCTAGTAAGGTTTAAACTATCTTATTGTATCCTCTTTAAGGTATATTCTAATATATATTACCTTCTTTTCTTCTATATCGAAGTATAGTACTTATATATCTATCTAGAGTTATACTAAGGCTATAAAGGGTCTTAGTTTCTCTCTTGTTCTATTAAACTTTTTAAGGACAGGTATCTTTAGTAGTTTTTTTGTCGCACTTATTTCTAGGCGTTACGTAATTAGTTCTATTTAGTTTTATCCTTTAATAATAGCTTTAATCTAGGCCTTGTTTTACTTTACGTATTCCTAGAGTTCTTTGTTTTAGGTTTCTAGTGCGTCGATTACTATTTTTATATCTTCTTTCTTAGAGATTAGATTATTTATATGTTCTCTAACTACCTTCTATATAGTATTATCTAACTCGTAACTACTTATAGGTGCTTTTACTACTTGTTTAGTTAAACTTTCTACTATCGTGTTAGCTAGACTATACGCTACTTACGCTTCGCTTCTCTTAATAACTAAATTAGTAAGGTATTACTAGGGTGTTACTAGGGTCAACTTCCTAGTACCTAAAAAGTATTAGCGGATTAGGAGTTAATAGTAAAAGCTCGTGTAGTAATCGTGCAATAACTTATTAATAATAGAAGATATTTTACAACTATCTTTTATTAGCGTTCTATAGTCAAGGGATTAGATTACTAATACTATCCTAATAATGCGCATTCTATTAACTATATACTTGTAGTAATCTATAATCTATAGTTACTAAGACTAATACATCGTAGATTACCCTAATCTATAATCTATTACTACTAAGAGTTAGTAGACTATAGATTACCCTAGGTGTCCTAATTATATATAGCTTCCTAGTTAGGTTTATATCCTTTAGAGTTATATAACCCTAGGTTCGTAAGACTAATTAGTTCTATCTATAGTCCTCTTATTACTATCGTAATAAAAAGTATATAGGTGTAAAGCCTTTACAATAACTAATAATACGTATTATAGTAAATTAAGGCTATAATATTTAGATCTAAAAGTATAGATTAGCTACCTTATAAAATACTAGTTATTAAATATCTACTAGATCTAGGTACTATCTATAGCTAAAGTAATAAGTATATAGGATATAATCTTTAATAAGTAAATAATTTTTAATAGTAAAATAAAGAATCTAATAGATAATATTATATATTAAATACTAGAAGAGATTACTACTTATATTAAAACAATCGAGCTCTTAGTACTAGTATACGAGCTAGAAATATAGTCCTTCTATAAAGATAATACTAAGTTAGATATATCTATAAATAATAAAAAAGATCTATTTAGCTACTACTATGAAATAAAGATCGTACACTACTATCTAACTCCTCTACTATCTCTACCTCTAGTAGTACTACTAGCCTATTTAATATATAATCCTAAGAATATAAAGTTTATAATATTCTAATAATAAATAGAGTAATATATAGTTATAGTTAGAAGAATACTAATATAAAGAGAGTAGTAGTATCTTATAAAGAGAATAAGAAAGATAAATAAAGCTTATATACTAAGTATACTAGTAGTATACTATATTATAGTAAAAACGATACTTAGTATAGATAAGTACTAGAAAGGAGACAATAAAAAGATATACCTAGAATATCTAGTATACTTTTAAGTAGTAAAAGTATTATACCTAGATAATAGATACTATATATACAAGTAACTAAAAGAACGAAACTATACCTAGCTAGTATAAAGAGAAAGTTATAACTATACTAAAGTAATATAGAGTAAAGATATTAAAGGATAAGAATTAATTAGGTGTTAAGACCTTAGAACTAGGTAAGAGTAATAAGGGTAAGTAGGCTTCTATAAGATAGGCAAGGTTAATAAATAAAATAGTTACTTAACTTAATTAATAGTTAGCTCTTATTAGAGTATTACAAGGTATATAAGTATTAATAAGTAGATAAGAATCTAATTAAAGTATTAGTTATAATACTCTATTAAGATAAGAAGTATAGAAGAGATTAAATACAATAGTCTATAAAGGTCTATTAACGTTCCTATATACTTACTATCTAGTGTTTATTCCTAAGCGCTTACTCTAGAGTATTTACTCTAGAGCGCTTATTCTAAAGCGTTTACTCTAGAGTATTTACTCTAGAGCGTTTACTACTAAATAGTTACGTGTTCTACTATACTATATTACTTAGCCTAATTGCGTACAATATAATAGCTTACCTCCTACTTAGTATTATAATACTATCCCCTTTTTTTACGCTAGGTCTATTCTTAGGCCTAGGCTTCTATTAGCTAGGTCTAGCTTATAAGTAGTTTACCCTACCTTTTAGTTAAAAACTATCTTACTATAATATTACTTCTTTTATAGTCTTATAGACTTTATCTTTTATTAGAAATCTTTACTATAAACTATATTTCTAAAATACTTTATCTATATTATCTTTTCTTAGGTATTCCTTATTTTATTATACTAGATTCTACTCTAAAGTATACTAAGTATACTTGTATAAGGCGTCCCTATATTAGTATAACCTAAGAGTCTCTTAATTAAACTTATAAAAAGTTCTATAAAAAGGTTAATAATAATAGAAAACTTCTTACTATTATTATTACTTATTTACTATATAATAAGAAAATATTAAAATTTACGAAAGAGCGTACTCGCTATAAGGCCTTGTGCCTAGCGTTAGAGTTAGAGTAAGAAGGTAATAAGGTCTTAGCGTAAGTTTTTAACTATTTTACTACTACTATTAATATTACCTCTTCTCCTACTATCTAGTCTACTATTAGCTTATTAGATAAGTTTATTACAACTAAGGGCGCTTTATAGGCTCTATATAGTTAGGTTTATTATAGAACTTTCTTTTACTAATATATCTATTGTATCCTAGCTATAGCTTTATATATCCTATATATCTTAGTATATTGTACTTACTTCTTACTTTCTTAAGCATCTACTAATAATTCTATAGATTAGCTTTAAGTTCCTATATATTTTTACTTACTAGGTAGCCTTTCTATTTTACTAGCTACTCTTAGAGAAACTATATACTTTAGAAGGCGTTGCGTCCTATTTCTTAATATCTCTATAGGTCTTTAACTTTAAACTTATTATCCTCCTCTTTCTAATATTAGAATTGTTGCTATACTAGTATTTTTAGCTTAGCTAGTTCTAGTAAGCTTATATAGAACTTAGAGTATACCTTAGTATTTTTAGGTAGTTCTAGTATTTTTATTACTAGCCTATTATCTTCTTTAACTAAAAATAGTCTAACCTTAATATAATCTAGTCCTTTACTAAGTTACTTTATCTATAGATTCTTTATATAAAGATACGCTTTATCTCCTTCTTTTAGCTAAGGTACTATTTTTTATTTTTAATTAATATATAAAATACTTTAATTTTAAGCTTCTTTTAGTTTTTATTTTATCTTATTATAGAGTTCTTGTATATCTTCTACTCTAACTAATACTACCTCTATCCTAAGTCCTAGTAGTATTCTCTTAAGTAAATTAGAGTGTATCCTATAGTTTATATAATATAGTATTTTACTTATTACTTCTAAGTACTTATTATTATATACTAATTATACTATAGGTAATAGTAATACCTAATTATTCTACTTCTAATTACTATAAATCCTTAGGTATATTTTTAATATCTTATTAGTCTATTCTATCTATCTATCTATTTATAGATAATAGGCTATTAATAGCTTTCTTTTTATCTCTATTACTATAAGTAGTGTTATCTAGTAATTAGATATAAAAAGCTTATCTCTATTACTAATAATACTTTTTAGTATCTTATATCTTTATATTAGTACGTCTAGTAGTACGTATCTTAGCTAATCTACTATATAGTTACTTTAGAATTTCTCTATCTTAGCGTATTTTATAAATTAGTCTACAATTACTATTATTATATTATATCTTATTCTTATTACTAGGTCTTTTAATATTAGTAGTCTTATAATAAAGTCTGTTATAACGTCTATCTATAGTTCTTTTAGTATCTTAATTACTTATATTTCTCTATAAGGTATATATATCTTATACTTATTCTTCTAGTAATCTATATATTCTTTAATAAACTACGTTACTTTCTTTTTTATCTTACTAAATCTATAGTTCCTTTAGATTAGTTCTATTGTTTGTGTAATCTCTAAGTACTTATATACTAGGTTATTATAGTATTATTGTATAATTACTTTTTATAATTCTTTAAGAACCTTGTTTATAATTATAACTAGGTTGTTAATTTCTTGCTCTTCTACTAGTTATATATTTAGTACTAGGTATCCTTATCTATTATTCTGGAGTATAGCTTCTTCTACTACTTATCTTTTTCTTATAATATTGTATCTTTAGCTAAGCGCGTTTACTTAGCTATTTTCTTTACTTAGTATATACTAGATCTTGAATTTATACTATCCTAGTAGTTCTAACTATTATATCTACTTGTCTTTTAACTTCTTACTTATTATAAAGTATATTAGGTTCTTGTAATCTATTTTAATAATTACTTCTACTACGCTTTTAGTATATACTCTCTAATATTTAAGTATATTAACTATTACAAGTAGCTCTTTATTATATATATTATTTCTTTCCTCTTATTCTATAAACTTTCCTAAATAGTATATAATTAGATACTATTTCCTTTTATACTCTTATAGCGCTATTACTCTTTAAGCTAGATTAGATATATTAGTCTTAATAACTAGAGTTATATTACTATAAAATTGCTTTAGAACTAGTAGTATAATAGAGGCTTACTTAAGTTCTTTATAAGCTTGTTTCTACTCTACTCTCTATTTTTATATTATATCTTTTCTTATAAACTTTATAAGTAGTAGTACTTTCTTTAAAAATCTTTTTATAAAGTATTAGTTAAAGTTAATAAATTCTAAGAATAATTATACGTCTTTAACTATCTTAGATTCCTTTTATTCCTTTACTACTTTAATCTTTTCTTAGCTTATCTTAACTTTGTTAATACCTATTGTATATCCTAGAAACTCTACTTCTATCTTATACTATTTACACTTCTTTAGCTTTAGTTATAGGTTGTATTAGTCTAAGTACTATAGTACTATTATTACTTACTCTATATACTCGCCTTCTTCTTTAGAATATATTAGTATATTGTCTAGATAGGCTATAGTAAACTTATCTAAGTATTCTTATAATATATTGTTAATTAGTCTTTAGAATATTACTAGTATATTTATTAGTCTAAAGAGTATTACTATATACTTATAATATCTATAGCGTATTTAGAACGCTATCTTCTACTTTTTACTTACCTTAATTCTTATTAGGTAGTATCTATCCTTTAGGTCTAGCTTTGTAAAAATCTTAGCTTAGCTTAGCTTATCTTAGAGTTTATCTATATTTAGTAGTAAGTATTAGTCCTTTACTATAATATTGTTTAGTTTTTAGTAGTCTACGCATATCCTTAGTAGTCTTTTCTTTTTTAGTATAAAAAGAATTAGAAATCTTACTAATAATAAGGATTCTTGTATATATCCTTTCTTTAGGTCTCTATTTAGTTTTTCTTAGAGTATTACTAATTTACTCTCTATTAATTAGTAAATAGGACTAAAAGGTAGCTTCTTTCCTTCCTATAACTTAATTATATAGCCCTAGGGTTAGTACTTAGGTAATACTAGTGTATCTATCTCTTCTACGAACAAGTAGCTAAACTTCTTATATTATTCTAGGATTTTAGGAGTTACGCGTTACTCTTCTACTCCTACTTCTTAGCCTAGCGCCTTACTAGTACTTATAGAGTTACTTATTCTCTCTTAATAAGTTACTATTAAAGCTACTATCTTATATAGTACTTTCTTATCTACTATTAAACGCTACTAATACGTAGGCTTAGATCTACGTACGTCTTTGTAGTCGTTAAACAAGAGGTTCTAGTTTTTCTAATTAACTCTAAGATTAAACTCTTATAGCTATAAGAGTCTTAGTATAACGTTTTTATTAGCTAAAACTAATACGTCTAAGGTAATCCTTATACTATATCTTTAAATAATAATCTCTATAGTTACTTTATTACTAACTATTAAGTTTCTTTGTATTAGTTATCTATTTGTAATATAGATTAGATATAGTATCTTTTTTACTTATAGTTAGAGTCTTACTTATTTTACTACTTTAGGTATAATTAGGTTTATATATAACCTTAAATCTACTAATACCTTTATTCTTTCTCTTCTTATCTTTACTAGGAGTTTAATAAGTCTTTTAGCGTTAATAGCGTTATAGCTTCTAGATATATATCTAGTGTTAGCTATTTACCTAAAAAAGACTTAATCTTATAATCTTTGTTTATCTTTTACTAAAATCCTTAGAGTATTTTAATCTCTTTATATTATTTATACTTCTCTAGCGTATAGGTTTACTAGATTAGATTAATATATTAGTTATTTATAAGTATCTTACTTGTATTTATATCTTCTTTAGTTATACCTAGAAAGTACTCTACTTCTTACTTATCTTATAGGTATTATTTATATCTTATATCTATATACTCTTCCTAGTTCTATTTATATCTAGTTCTCCTATAAGGAAAATATCTAGATTCTATCTTATTAGAATAGTAAGTAAAGTAGTTATTATAGTAATATCCTATCTATAATAGTAGTAGATAGTTTAGGTTATATAAGTATAGCTAGTATTATAGTTCTTATATTAATACTAGATCTATAATAATTAGCGCCTAATTATTATTTATATATAACGATTTGTATTACTAGGTCTACTCTACTTAGTATTTCTTGTCTTACTATTTTTTTACTAAGTAGTAGCTATCTACTAGTCTCTAGATTTCTTTTGTAAATCTATCTTATACTTTAGCGTTTTCTTACCTTAGCTTTAGTATTTTAGGTGCTATTTTATATTTAGAGGTCTTAGGCTCTTAGTTTTCTTTCTTATTCTTATCTTAGGCTGTATATACCTACCTTCCTAGATATAGCGTTATCTTACGCTTATACTCTACTCTTCTTTAGTATAGCTAAAGGTATTCTAAAGTATCTATCGTAGCTTATTTCTACTTTAGCTAATACTTTCTTACGTAGCTTTACTTTCTTAGTAGTATCTTTATAGCTTCTACTTTATTATTTATTATAAGGTTTATTAGTTATATCTCTTGCCTATATTATACTACTAGAAGTTTGTAGTCTTGTAATCTCTCTTCTCCTAGCTTCTTCTAAGGATTACTTCTTATTCTTCCTCTCTATCTTTATCTTACTACTTAAGTATATTAATTTATTGTATAATCTTATTCTTTACTTAGTAATTCTTTGCTAGGTACTCTATTTTACTATACTTATAATATTTTTAGCTTTCTACTCTTTTAGGGTTCTTGTAGTAATAGTATTCTTATTTTCCTAGGTTTATATTATTAATATATATCTCGTCTAGCCTAAAGTATCTATAGCTACCCTAAACTTAGTTGTTCTTATATTTACGTTACTACTTGTACTTAGGTTTATACTTCTTACTTTCTATACGTAGTACTCCTATATTCTTAGCTTTTACTATATATTTGTATATATAGTTATTAACTTAAATTACTTTTTCTATTATGTTTTCTAACGTCTTAATTATAGCTTTACTATACATTAGCTTACTTTAAATGTTACTTTTAAGTTTTTATTAAAATATTCTTATTAATAACTTATTATTCTATTCTATTTATATTACGTAGCTTTAGAACTTGTTAGCGTAATTTACTACTACTTTATATTATTATAGCTACTATATTACGTACTCTACTACTACTATCTTGTTTACTAGTAGAAAGGCTTATTATACTTTATCTTTAAACTTAATCTATTCTTTAAATATTTTGTTGTAGTTACTATTATTGTTATTAAAGTATTTCTTAAGGTATAGCGTAACCTATTTCTCTACCTTACCCCTTATATAGGATAATATAAGTATAGCTCTATCTTTATCCTAAACTTAGTCTACTATAAAGAAGATATTAAGTTATAAGATCTATAGCTTAAGCTTATTTTATTCTCTATAGTAGAGGTCTAGCTTAGTAACCTTAGAAGTAGTAGTATAGGTCGCTCCTATACGCTAGTTATCTATATTTATTAATATATCGCTTATCTTAAAAGTATTTAATATATTAAGACCTTAGAACTAAGTAAGAGTAACGAGGGCAAGTAGGCTTCTATAAGACAGGCGAGGTTAATAAACAAGATAGTTACTTAACTTAATTAATAATTAGCTCTTATTAAAGTATTACGAGGTATATAAGTATTAATAAGTAGATAAGAATCTAATTAAAGTATTAGTTGTAATACTCTATTAGGATAAGAAGTAAAGAAGAGATTAAATACAATAGTCTATAAAGGTCTATTAACGTTCCTATATAATTACTATCTAGTGTTTATTCCTAAATGCTTACTCTAGAGCGTTCGCTCTAGAGCGCTTATTCTAGAGTGTTTACTCTAGAGCGTTTACTCTAGAGCGTTTACTACTAAATAGTTACGTGTTCTACTACGCTATATTGCCTAGCCTAATTGCGTGTAATACAATAGCTTACCTACTACTTAGTATTGTAATATTAGGATACTTAACAAAGAATATATAATAATTAGGCTAGAGAAGAAACTACCTAATGAATATATCTTAGGAAAACTATAGTATAAATATAAGATAAGAGCTTTAATAAAGTAGATAATTTATAAAATAGCTTAAGTAAGAAAAGCTAGAAAGTAGTATAAGCTTATATAAGATAAAGATAGGTACTTTTTTTAAAAAAAAAGATATAAGTTATAATTAATAGTAGAATAATAAAGAACGTTATATCTTAGAAGTTTATAGAAATTAAGAGAATAAAGTATATAATAAAAGATTATCCTTAATAATCTAGTATAATTAAAGGAAAACTATACTAAGAACTTATAAAGTTTAAGATAATACCCTCTATATTAGAGATAGAAGAGCTAAAGATAAAGAATATAGTTATAGATATAATAACAATTAATAATAAATAAAATGTAATCTTAGGAATACTATAGTTATAAATAGCTAATCTAAGAATTAATTAGAGAATAGGAAAAATACAATACCCTAGGAAAGATATACTAAGAGCTAATATAAGTATATATAAAGGAAAGTTCCTAGATAAATATAAGAAATAGGAAAAGTAACTTATAGAGCCTAAAGAATACTTTCTAGAATACTTACTATAAGACTTAGTAACAAACTTAGAAGAAAGAAAAAATATAGGCTAGAGCCTAGTCTATAGAAAAACTATAGAAGAATTAAAGATTAAATTAGTATTCATTAAAAACGCGATAAAGAAAAGATATATATAAAATTCTTAATCCTTAGTAGTATATAGATATACGTTTATAGATAAGAAAGAAATAGATAATAAATAACTTTTTATAGACTTTAGAAAAATAAACGTAATTATAAGTAAAAACTAATACCCTTTACTACGTATAGAAAATATATAAGATTAGCTAGAAAGAGTAAAAATCTTTATAAATTTAGATATCTAGAATATATATTACTAGATTAGAATAAAAGAAGGTAATAAATAGAAAATAGCGTTCTAAATATAGTATAAACTATTTAAGTATATAGTTATACTATTTAGATTAATAAATACACTAGTAGTATTTTAAGAGAGAATTAATATAGTTCTAAAAGAATACCTAGACGTATTTATATTTATATACCTAGATAATATCTTTATATTATTAGAATTAGAAGAAGAATATATATAATATATATATAAGGTACTAGAGAGACTAGTAAAAAACTAACTATTTCTTAAGATAAGGAATTATAAGTTTTAAACAAAAGAAATAGATTTTCTTAGATTTATTATAGAATTAGGAAAAATATAGATTAACTTAAGAAAGATTAAGTTAATTAAAGAATAGCTAATACTTAAAAACTTATAATAAGTATAATAGTTTTATAAGTTAGTAAACTTCTATAAAAGATTTATAGTAAGATAGTCTAAATATATAGAGCTATTAAGAAAACTTATAAAGAAAGATACGCTATTTAAGTAAATAAAGGAATATAATAAAGTATTTAACTAGATTAAAAGGAAGTTTATAGGAAATATAGTTATTAGAATATATAACCTAGCTCTAATAGTAATAGTAAAAATAGATAAATCTAATTTAGTCTATGGAATAGTACTAATACAAGAAGACTAGAATACTTAGTAAAATCCTTCTCTAAGTAAATAAAGATAGGAGAACTTAATTACCTAATTTATAACAAAGAAATACTAGTAATTTATAAAGTATTTAAGTAATAGAGAATATATTTATAGAGAGTAAAATATAGAACTAGGGTCTATATATAGACTTTAAGAATCTTATAAGATTTATAATAAATAAGTATTTAATATAATACTATATATAATAGTAGAAGTTTTTATTAATATTTAACTTTAAAGTTATATATATAAAAAGAAAAGATAACTAATTTATAAATACTCTAAGTAGAAAACGAGATTTATAAGAAGAAGTAAATATTACTAGTATAGTTCTAATAAAGAATAAGGAGGGAAACCTAGTCCTAAATAAACCTAAGATAGCTATAATACTTAAATAAAAGAGTAGTAAGCTAGATAAATAGTTTAGGAGGAAATAGCTAAAGCTCTTAAAGAAATAGAAAAGTTAGAAACCTAAAAAGAAATTACTAAAGCCTATAGAAGAACGTATATCTTAGGTAAGATCTAGAGAGAATTTATATAATAATTTTACAAACTACTAGTATATAGATACTAAGAAATTAAGAAAATACTAAGTAGGCTTTTAAGAGACTACTATATACTAAAAGTAAGATAACTAGTAATAGAGGTACTATAAGATTATATAGAATATTATTAGAATTAGTATAGTAGATATATACTATATAGTATATTATAACTATAGTAGGGTGACACGAAAAAAAAGCCTAAAAAAAAGTTATAGTTTTTAACTAGTAATAACTCTACGAATATAATAGCTAAAAATATAAGCGAACATAAATCCTAAAGAAAATATTAGGGTCTATATTTTAGTCTACTACGATTTTTAATTACTAAGCGGATACGATCTAGGATTTAAACTGTTTCGAGGACTTTTTTTTAAGCTAACTTTAAAGCTTAATAATTTTTTATTTTTAGTATCTTTTTCTATTATTTTTTAATATAAGTTAGATATATATAGTTAAATTAATATAGTAGAGTTATACTTAATTCTAATTATATAAAGAGTAGATATTAAGTAAAAGATATAAAACTAAACTTTTAGTAAAAACTTATATTTATAAGCTATAACCTATTAGTATTAATACTTAGTAGAATAATATTTA
>JALNQF010000118.1:0-139211 GCA_028456385.1 Ophiosphaerella korrae | reverse complement strand
GTCGAGGCTGCGATCCTTTCAGCTGCGGCGGGGTTGGCGACTTGGCGATCGCACATGTGATCGCGCATCTAATCGCGCATCGAGCATCTGATCGTGCAACTCATCTGACAGAAAGAGGTGGCAGATATCTTCAAGAAAGGAGACTCTACCATTAACAGAGTCCCAAAAGATCTTAGGATTGTATTGAAGATTCTACAGAGCATTCAGAAAGGGTCGGCAAGAAATGCGAAGCGCGCAGCTCAGATGGGATATGTCTTATGGGGTGTCGCATAGGGTAGGCCATTCAGACTCTTCTCAAGAGCGCTACTAACTACCATACCCTTTGATACAGCGATCGCGTCGTTTAGTCATATAGCAGAGCGTACTATTCATATGAACTAGCGAGGACCATGAAAACCACCCCTGCCTTACCATTGTAACCGATGATCCTCTCCCGCTTATATGATTACTAACTTGCACACTTTCTGAAGAGTGAGAATAATGGGATCTACGCGCGTTATCGCCATCACTAGCGCATCAGTAGGTGGAAAGATGTTCATGGCACCTAACCTTACACGTTTGCCATGCCTATCGAGATGTTTTCGCCACTCAAGGATGCAAAGTTCACCATCCAAGAACACTACGCTCACGACAACCCCACCGAGCGCTACCAAGAGGTAATGGCCAGCAATGACGAAATTGTTAGTCCCCCCATCTTTATGCGATCATCACATCCACTAGCACTGATTACCTGGTGCAGAGTACCGCGCCCGGCAACCAGCGCGAAAATACAAGCAACAAACAGTCCGTCGCACCTATTGCCCAATCTTTTGCAAATAAAAATAAAAAGGGCTGCTGGAAGCGACTGGGTAACATCACTACACATATAGAGGCAACCTGTGGCACCGGATCGTTCGGGGATGAAGATGACTCTATCGCTGAAGAATCTAGCTCCGCCATTGCCTCATCGGGCACGACATTGAAGCTGTCGTTACGAATCCTGAGGAAGGGCTGACAACTCCGCGGTGGCATCAACTTACTACATAAATAATTTTGAAGAGTGGCTTATTCAAGTTGTGACCCATACTTATACTATACCCACTTGTTGGACTTGTTGCTTAGGTTGCCCTAGCACACTAGGCGAAGCTCCATCGTGCGTAACGCGATCTGCAGATTGTTGCGACAATGACGATAATGTAGCTAAATGCCAATCGTAATAATGAAACCCACCTAGGTATTATCCTCACGTGATGCGGTATGAAGAAGGCACGTTGTAATAGTGTTGTATTAGATGTATCTAATTTGTTATAGACTTGCAGGTACGCCGGAGCGATTGAAAGCTTGGATGTGCATACAACCTTTAGATAATTCGGGAATCGTTTGAATCATCGGAGCTCGAAGAGCTTAAAGAGCTTAAAGAGCTAGAGCTGCTGGATGAATCAGAGTCAGAAATAGAGCCACCTTCTAACTGTTCCAGCCTTCTCATAGCATCAGCGTCTATAAGCTCCTCAGGCATCTCAAGTTTGTGCCAACCAGAGGGGCGGTTCAGGTTCGGATTTTTCGCTCTTTTGTTCCCTCGCTCGACCTTTTCCATCGGTGGCTTGAAGAAATTTTGTGTATCACTCATAGCCTGTGGTAGGAACCGAGAGTATTCTTTGATTACAGCCTGGGATGTAATCTTACGTCGCAAATACGGTGGCACTCGATCAGGTCCTTGAGCTTCCCCCAATACATTCTCCCATCTTCTTGCCCTACAAGGCCTTCAAGTTCTGCGTAGATTGCTTCATTTTCAGCTTTAAGGCGCCTTTCAGTCTCTCTTAATACGCGAGTCTTGTCTTGGAGATCCAAGATGCGTCAAATAGTAGCATTGCGGCCAGTTGATATCATAATGCTGGAGTGTTGTTCTCCGTAGGTATAATGAGATTGTGGTAGTGAAAAGCTTCTGGGGCTGTGCGTGGAGGAGGGAAGGAGTGGTTAGTTAGTCCATAGGCCATCCACGAACCAACTAGCTAACGTACAATAGTAACTACGAAGAAGTGAATATGTTTTGAGCGCTGGGGGGCACGTATTTTGGTGTTAAGGCACGGGCCTTGGCACTAAAATAATAAGTCACTGAAAAAGAAACTGCGATTAGTGCGCTCCACACTCCAATTTAGAAAGCCAATCGTTTAGAAGCTGCCAGCCTACCCAGATACTTAGTCAGATACAACTGTTGCGGTATAGCGCCGCCGCCTCTCCTCTACAGATTCCTTGATACGGACGCTGAAAGACGGCCTATCTCACCTTAGGCTACCCGCTTACACCGTCCGTTTAGGGTCACAAAGCTATTGAAGGCCACGATAGAGGAGACCGGTCTATTCAACCCCTCGGGATCAACTAAAGAAGCTGTGGATTCTAAATTAGATGTTACGAAATCAGAGACTGTCAAGAAGCGGAAGGCTATGTCTGGGAGCGAAACAGACGAAGAAAAAGTCAAAGAGGGGAAAGATTCTCTGCAAGCACCCGAACCCGATTCAAACATCTTAGACCAATTCTGAGAGTTGATTCAGCGTGGACTTCAAGCTGGATGGGACAACGAGTCCATATCGAACGGATTCTTAATAGCGACAACGGCTGAAATTTGTAAAACGGCATAAGGTCTTCAATTACGTGATTAATAGCTTCATGCAGTCAACAGAGTCTTGAAAATTATAGGCGAAGGTGGAAAAGGCGCCTTGCTCGCCTACAGCATGGGTCTAGGGAAGAAAATCATCATTATTGGTAAGTAATACCTTGGAAGCGTTGCTAGTATTAGCAACACTACTAACACGGATGATAGCACTAATAGTCATTTTCATGAAACTTCCGGATCAATTCCCTTTAAAATGGCCACCTCTAACGCGAGGATCGAACTGGTCCATTCAGGACCGGCTTCAAGCCAAGTTCTTAGTGGTTGTTCCACTCACATCAGTTGAACACTGGGCATCGGAGCTCCGCAAGCATATAAGAGATCCTCCAAAAATTATCATATACCACGAGGGCCAGGAACCCGGTCATAGCCTGACGAGAAGTCCCTGGGATCTTTGCGAGGCTGATGTTGTTATTACTACATACGAGACATTGCGAGCAGACTTTGACGAGTGTGGGGCTACAGAAAGGTCGGCGTTTGGCTTTGGGTCAGGTTCAAAGATTGGTCATTACCCTCTGCTCGCCGTTCGTTGGGTAGCTGTTATCATAGACGAAGCGCATCGAGTTTGCAACATTGAGGCTCGAATTACTCAAGCTGCACTAATGCTATAGACGAGATTTCATCTACTTATGACTGGAAGGCCGTTGGAAAGTGAATATACCGATTTCCAGACACTAATGAAGCTATTGGACGTGGCGCCTTGGAATGGTGACAAGGATTTCGAGCGTTACTTTTTGCTACCATTTGCTCGAAGGCAGCCTGGACGACCGCAATTATCAGGGCATCTCACCGCTGTGTTCAGTCTTTCTTTCAGGCCATTCACCCTGAGACTACGGAGGCATGATATCTTTAACGGTAATTGCATCCTGGAACAAGTTGATCAAGGCATATATCGAGCCAGAAAACATTCTCTGGACACAATTGAAGGCAGATTTCAATCTCAAGTGAAAGCTCAGTGGGATGAGAACTGGGTCGGCCCGGGCCCAGTTTTAGGCAAGGAGATTCTTCCTGCAATCATAGAGGCAAGGCTTGCGGTTGTTCACCCTCAATGTCCATTTGTTGGGTACGGAGAAATTGGAAGTAAGGATCGAGATGTTATAGGGAAGAAGCAGGCCTAGACGCCTTCAGTTTACTGGAAATTGAACATCGATCAACTCATGGACAAAGCGGCGACACATCATTAAAACAAAAAAGGGAGTTGTTTCAGCAGAAGCTTGTGAATAAAGGTAGCAGTCTTCTCGGATCAAAAAAGTAATGAAGATCATAAAACGCCATGTCGCCCATCGAGAGGCAGGGAAGATAGTCGTCTTCTCCGAGTTTCTTTGTACTCTTGACGTTCTCAACATGGCCTTGGATGAAGATCTCGACGATAATATCAAAGTCCTTCGCTTCGACGCTACGGTCAATTTGGCCAACCGAGCAAAGGTTATCGACGCATTCTACAATGATGCATCTGCTAAGATCATCCTCGTGACAACTCGAAGTGGCGGAGTAGGATTATCGTTCACTCCCGCTGGTCAAGTCATTCATCTCACTCAATCTTGGAGCCCTGGCCTTATTGATCAAGCCACGGACCGTGTTATTCGTTATCCCCAAGAACGAAAAGTGGAAGTTGATTATATGTATACGCCCCGTTCGATTGAAAGGAGGGTGCGTTCAACTCAAGAGTTGAAGCGAAACAAGTCTTCTAATCTACTCGACCCTAATGACGAGATGGGAGCAATTATAGAAGAAGTCAAGGGGTGGAATGAGACTAGTTTTCAAAACGAGGTAAATCAAAAACTATATGAATATGAAAACGCAATTAACAGTTATAAAGATGGAGGTAGCAAGAGAAAAAGCCTCGTTAGTAAAAAGCCAGTATCGTGAACAGAGACGACTCCGAGAGCTCTAAAAGAGAACCCAAAAACAGGTAAACGCACATCCAAAAAATACCTCAACTCAATCACAGGTAAACACGGATAACTGGTGACGAGTTTAGCTTTCCCCGAGGCTATAGAGGATTCAAATAGCAACTGAGACGGGAGGAGTGGGGGATATGACCTGGACATCCTCGCAATTGGTTCCATTGACGAGCTATCATGGTGGGCTCTTGGTATGGTAAGGTAGGAAAAGCACCTGTAAATATTCCATAGCCTAGCCTGCCCAACAGCGCCCCATTGGACACCTCATATAAGAACTTTAAACCAATCACATACACAAACACACTTCATGGTGGGCCCGGCTGCTGAGCCTTCGTACATGACCTATCAAGTAGTGATTTGCCGCCATCATCTGAGTCTATAGATGTCAGTATCAAAATCGCCTTAAGTACATATGCTTGTACACTGTGGCCTTAGCAATATGTGAAAATGCTGGCATTTTTTCGAACAGGCTTTGGTCATCTCACTTGAAATCAGGTCGTTGTTTATATAGTAGTTAAAATTCTCTAACACGTTTATCTGAAATCAACTAAAACGATAGCGCAAGAGGCAAAATTGATAAAATCAAGGAGCGGCTGGATGTCTATGGAGCGTTTATTTCTTCTATCTGTAATAATTATATACAAGGCAGGAGTATTTCGATGCAAAAAGGCGAACGCATATTTATTCGAAAATGAATTATACTTATCTAGCTGTAGTACGCGTTATAGCTTTATCCGTAGTTTTGCAGTTGGAGGAGAGCAAGGTTGATAAGGGATCTGGTCGGCTGGTCGGAGCACAGATATCTTTTGTGGAATGGATAAACCCGTAGCTTTCCCTGCTATCAAGTCATTCCCTTTTATCTCAAATTATATTAGTTTAAATTAAGTTGACATAGCAAAAGATTGGGTGCAAAAACTGAATCTCGTGTGTGGAAATGAGCGAAAACGGGCTGAGGTTAGGTAAGACCATCGAATCACAACATAGCCAGCTACTTGATAGCGGTGTTTAGCAGAGGTAATGTGAAGGCGGCGCTCGGCGCAGAGTTTGTGATCGCGGCTTCAATGCTGATAGTTCGATTAGCTCAAATCTTGCTCTCATTGAGCGTGCTTTTCAAGGTGCATGGATGGGAATTGAGCGTGGCAGATGAAAAAATAATGAAAAGGGTAGGTTTATAAGCTATGTAGTTTGGCCGTTGATATTACTGGTAAGGTGAAAGTATTATCGGTAAGGTGAGAGATCAAACTTTTCTTTACCGGGCGCCAAATCAAGTAAGTGAGATCCAAGTGATAGAATCTTTAGGGCTAGGCTAAAATCCTATCTATCACCTGAACCTCATATTTCCTGGAATAGGCAGAGTAGTGCCATACTAGATGCTTTTAGTATTGGTTTGTGGGACGACACGGTTGTTCAGAGTCCACTAACCTAATGCTGTGAATTGATGTTCAAACTTTCCTCTAGGACGTTGATAACATGCTCGATCTGCGTCCGTGGCTTTTGGAGTCCAGCTATTGTAGAATGATGAAACATTGCCAGCAAAGTCAGTATTTGGATTCGGAACACCGACAATTCTCTGTTTGCGACAGTGGACTCGAAAGCTGCATGCCACTGCTGGCTCAAGAGTTTATGTTTGCGTCTCGGAGAACCCTTCGCAAAACGTTTTAGCATCTTCGGGTCTACTTCGCGTGTGTGCGCCTGGGCTTCTTTTATAAAGGCCTTAAGCGTTCTCTGACAGCAGAGCAAATGATCATTCAACGCAGTCTTGATGTTGGATATTACAGATTTTTCGACTTCCTCTCATATCTTAAGTTTTTGTTGCGTCATAGTTTCTGTCGACGTCTTGAACGTAATACCCATCGCCGTGTTGAGAGATATAAGGGCATTTCCAAGAGAGAATGACGTTTGATGCACTGCTCGTAGCAAGGACTGTAGTATCCGTAGCATCCATGCCTTTTCCATCGCAGCGACCGATGGTTGTCGGTAGATAGAATCTATCCAGATGTCGATATGCACGGGTTGATCGAGCTCTTGAAAGTGTTTGACGTATTGCTATATGTGTTACGATCATACAATAACCGTAGGCATTAGTTATCGACTTACATGATCCTCAATAGACCTAATATCTCGAAGCCCTCTGTCGTAAACCTCTTCCAAAGTTTCTTTGGCGCGGCTCAATTTCAATACAAATTCCTGCAAATCAAGTTGTTGTTTCTCAATTTTTCGTAGCCCGCCCTGCATTATGTCGTCTAATTTGGCAAGGAGCTCCATGACGCTGGGTGAGGCTTATCAGGAGGGGTGTGTATGTAGAAAAACCCTTCTATGGAGATTTGTATTGTGAGAGTGGAACTAGCGCGAAGTTTGCAAAGTAAGTATCACGTGACGTCATTGGAAGTGTCTCCCAAGTGAATCATACTCCGGCTAACGTCCCAGCCCCAACCTCCTCAAATATTACGTTACCGAAGCATTGCTCTCTCTACTACTTGATTTTGGCCTTGTACATCCTAGGATGTATCGCCTGCGTGGCCTCCTAATCACAAGCGGATGCGAAATAGCATATGCTCGCGAACCGATATTCTAAGAAGGGTTCGAAATACTGGGGGTTTCGGATATGGCAAGATCTAGCTCCGAGGTTCCAGCAAAAGATCTGCACACCGAAGACTGCGTTCAGTCTGAATGAGATGATGGACATGACATTTATACCATGGAAGAAGATATTGTGGTGTAGTAGAACCGCACGTGATTGGGGAGGCTTAGGTCAGCAATGCGGCTCTGTGTGGGCACTGATAAAGGATCGGATGGAGTAGATAGCCTCCGACACCAACTCGTCATGTAGCTACTCAACCCATATATTTCAACTCAACTCACCGACTGCGGGTCGCCACCTGCCTCCTACTTCTTCGTGCATCCTACGATACCAAAATACGTCAAGTTTGGGAAGTCGAATATTCGAGCTGCTACATTAGAAGTGGCGCCCCGTCAGGGTTACAGGCACTAGGAGGTCGAATTTTCGGAGCCGAGCATCAGGTAAGGATCGAGGTTTGAAGACGAAGAGACTACTCGACAGAAGAATATTGTCCCTATCTTACCTCTGGTAGTTGCTAGATACATGCTCAAGTTATATTCACAAAGATATTTGAAGGTATTACAGTTGATGGACGAGATCAATGAAAACAGGAGGTTATCTTGGTGTCCAACGCATGATGCAAAGGGGAGCGGCGGCGAGCAAGGCAGTATTGATATTTATAATGTTAGCCATGCTCGGGCACAACCTCAGAATCCCGGTTCAAGCTCCAGTTCAAGCTCAAGCTCAAGCTCAAGCTCAAGCTTAGCGTCCATATTAAGCTCAAGAATTTCTCGAAATATGAACCTATCCGGAATGATAACAATGAAACATCCGTCCTAGCTATTTTCTTTCTTTTCTCGAGATCAGGGGCCAGGACGAGGAAGAAAAAGAATTGTGGTGGCGATAGCTTAATAACAGAGGTTCAATGGGACTCTCGAACTGAAAGTGACTAGAGAAAAACATGATTATCCCGTTAATATCTCAGAATGCTAATATTGGCTTCTAATGTTTTTTTGCAGAAGTACGCTAGCCAACCATGTGCAAGGATTTGATTATTTCTCGCCGGCAACTTCTGATACTATTCGGACATATGTCATGTGTTATGCAGGGCTTAGTCTGTGCGCATTACAAAGCCAAAAATCTCAGCGATTGGTAAAATGGTAGAATTGATCTCAAGCTTGATATTTTGAGATGGAAATGAATAAAGAAACGATCACGCCGTACAGGTTTTCAAATAACTCATCCTTCATCCCTAACATGAAGCTCAACTAGCCATCGCCATAGGTACTAAAGACTATTGTTCGTAGATGTATTTGCGCTCCCAGTACGTGGGCTTCTCAGCCAATACCTCTTGCCGTTGTTTTTCATCCGATTCAACAGCTAGTTCTCTTGAATCCTCTCATACCAGATCGTTTAAATACTTTGTCCATCTTGAACCTTCTCTTTCAGCTGCTTCTGTTAGTCCTTGGGTTTGATTGTGATTTAACCAAATAGTGCATGCTTAATATCGTTAAGCTCGTTGAGGCGCTCCTCATCGCGAGGAAGGATGTCGATCAAGGCTTCACGCAGTATAAGCGCGTAGATAAGCTCGAGTTTGGATACTTAGAATTCGAACGATGTTTTTCTGATCATAGAACAAGCCGCCTTAATCTGCGCAAGGTTTACTCCACTAGACTATCTCGATGCATCCACGTAGATCTTGAGATATTTGAGGTTTTGGAAGCCTCGCCTCCCAGCGGAAAGGTTGCCAAGGAATCACTAGTCCTTGGGGCGCATGCGAATGTTGGCAATCAACCGCTTGATGAAATTGTTGAAGGTAGGAGATGGATATTTGAAGGCCGCCGAAGCCGAACTACAACCCTCCTGAATGACAAAATCATTTTGAGAGCAAATAAATTTCCGGCTAAAGCGTGCCATCCCAAACTTTGGAGGAAGGCATAAAGTACCAAGCAAAAGGTAGCTAAGGCGGCTTGGGTCAATGAAGCCATCTTCTTCGTAAAACTCGTCTACACAGCCTTCAAGTACGAGGCGGAGCACCTTGAGTTTGAGGTCGTCGGGTAACGAGAACCAACATTCGAGGAGGCTCTTGGGTTGACCGCCTCTTTGGACGGCTTGGTTTTCGGCGGAAGTAGCCATGATGTTGATGAATGTTCTCTCCTAAGCACTCCTTGAAGAGTAATACCTTTATTTTCGACAACGAAGTATATTTATGTTTACGAGAAAAGTTGAGCTGTTAGAGGTTTGTCTAACTTGTGGGAAAGAAATTGTTTAAGGAAAACCCCAGTAGCTACAAAGATAGTGCCCTCACCGTGGTAGTCAAGTTTATTTCACTGATAGAACCCACTCTCACTTCCGTATACAAACAAGCTGGCTCGTGCTTACCACGGGTGCGTAATCATCTCCCCTCAGCCCCTGCTCCTCACTATTTTGCACGGCTATGCAAAGTCATACAATAGCTGTGCCTTTTTCTGCCCATCAGATAGATGTTTATATCATCACCAAGGCAATATATTTCCCCACCCGAGGTGTCCAACATTCGAATGCGATGGTATGAACAAACTCAGCAGGGCAGTTCAGGGATTGTCACTGCATTCCTAAGCAGCCTTCCATTGGAAGTTCACCACGTCATCGATGGGTTATCAAATCTCGATCTAGAACCTTAAGGCAAAACAGCGTTGATCTACATCACGAAAGACAACGAATACTACGACAGATGCAGGCATAAAATTCACTGCGATGTTTGCGTTTCAAAATTAATATGTGGGAATGAGCGAAAACGGGGTTGAGGTTAGATGAGACGATTGAATTACGACATAGCCAACTGATACTTGAATCATACACAATCAATTTTCTAGTTATTCATAGAGCAGTGAGGAGTAATCTGAAAATCTTTTCATTGAAATTCTATTATGCACTATCTGTTGTATCCATCTTGCGTCAATATCAAGGGAACTGAAGTGCTCGCTACACCAGTTGAACCCTTGCAGGTTGAGCTCAAGGAAACTTTTGAGCTTGGAGTTTTGTGATCACACAATGGCATACTGCTCATACGGCTTGTGCTCGCGAGGGCTGATACGCCTTGGCCGAATTTGTGAATAAGTGAAGGTACGCGATGGATTTTTGACGCCCATGCGGATACGTGAACTAGTGCGCTGTTCGATAGAGGCGACAACAGTGAAACCGCCTCTACTGCAAGTGAAGTTGACGAAAAAACGGCCAGGTTCAATAAGGTGACCTGATGGGTTTCCTGCTGTATCGAAGACGATGTACCAGCTCTCTTTTCCCATATATGAATCGCATGTTGAGGTGGCCAAATTTCCGAGGCGTCTTGCGAGTAGCGCATTGTACAATATCTGCCTTGGCGACGGGGTATTCGAACATCTGAAGAATCAAGGGCAGTTGAGCGCTGTATGATGTGATGATAGTGATGAGGCTGCCGTCCATGAATTGGCATCGCTCCACGACGTCGTGCATGGTGATGATTACAGCTCGGGGGCAATAAGTGGATTTCTAGCGCTGAAGTCCGTCGTCACTAGTGTCAATGATGATCATGGTGTCATGGGTGCCCTAACTCGCTTCCTTCTGTTATACGATTGACATGGCTGCACAATTCGAGTAGCGATAGGTTAGAGGACCGTGAATTGAAATGGAGCGTTGCGATATCTACTCCCGTTGTCACAAATCGCATGAGCGGTGAAGTAGTAGTCTGCTTTTAAAACGGATTATCGCGCTCAGGGCTGAATGGGTATGGCTGGATTTGGCCAGCATCGCCGAAGAAAATCCTCACGCGCACGTTTGAATACAGTGGGAAGAAACCGACAGCGTCGAAATCATTGGTACGGCCGAGCTCGTTGACGATGAGGACGTGTGTTTGACATATGTCAGTGAAAGACTCCCTTACTGCGACAGAAGCGGTTGTACGACGACATCGGAACGCCGGGTAATCTCTCGAAGCGCCTTTTGAGCTATTGCGTTGATTTCTTTGGATTACTCTTTGTTTCGAGTCTTCTCATTCATGAGAATAAGCGTATAGGTTTCGCGCACGTATTTAAGTTCTTAAGCCCATAGTTGCAGTTTATCAGCATCGAACTTATCGGGTGGGTAGTGAGTACGCTTGATTATCGAGAGTAGCATGGTTAACATTGAATCAACCGAGTTCCAGGATGTAGTTGCCGGAGAAGGTCCAAGTTCCTTGATGCGTCGGTCACCTGTGCTACGGTTTTGATTCACTCAAAGGTAATGGTCGAACAGACGCTGAGTAAGTTGTCGGTTGGTAGTCTGCTTCTAGTCGATAATCGAGTGGGTAGAAGGTTCAAACTTGGGATTAAGTCAGGGTGGATCATTGCTATAACGGCGTTGAGTTCCGAGTCGGGGTTATGCATGCGGATGGCGAGAGGGACTTTCAATCTAGCGGCTTTCGTGAAGGCTTTCACTATCGGAAGCGCCTCACGGTAGAGGTCGTCAATTATCTCGTTTTGCATAGCGCAGATCGTGATGCGACCTAAATCAAAGGACCGCTGTCCCTCGGCTGCCTTTTTCTCCTCTCTCTTTCTCTTTCTCTTGTTCGGTATTCTTTTTTGCAATGAGTTGGGCGCGTAGGTGGGGGGGATGTATGTATGAGCTAGCAGAGAGCACGGGTTCCTTTCCTTCTGCCCGAGCTCGGTCTACAGCATCAGTGATATCGGCAACAGCTTTTTTTTTCCTGTGCGCCCTCTGCCTGGGACCGAAAGAAACTGACTTCTTCCTCAGCCGTCTCCTTGAGTTTTATTTCGTCAAAAACAACTGGAAACAAGTATGGTAGGCCCACCATGTATGAATTTCCAGATCCATAGGGGCTAGTGATAATGGCGGTACGTGCTGAAATGCCATGTTATTCCCATCGCTTGAAATGCTCACGTTGGTAAGGGTAAAGCTCGTATTTGACGATCTCCTTTGCCTCAACAAGTCAGGCTCGGAGACGCTGTCATATAGTGGCGTGCGGTGTATGCTATTATAATCCCTACAGAGCAGCAGTTCTCGACATTCTGTTAAGGAAGCGTGCATCGCAGGGCAATAGACACGCTCCTCAAGAGGCAGTAGCAGCGCATTGAGATTGGACGTCAGTCTTTTGTATTCGTCTTCGGGATTCTTGGTGAAAACCTTAACCTTGACCGTGCAGTTGGATATGCCCCTATCCAACTAGTACTTTTCTGGTAGGCGTGGTGGTTGCAGTGGCTCAAAGCCTAGACAAGTAGTAGAACAAGAGTAGTGTTTGACGAGAGCTGGCCTGACAAAGGCTGGTCTGGGTTGGTGCCGAGTGCGAGCAGCTCTCTTCTACTGATCTTTGGCATAGGTAGAGTTTTGTAGTAGGGTGATCGCGCCACAGCACTTTCAGTGCTCTGGGTAACGGTGGTCCGTCCGTCTATAGTGTCCCTCAGGAGTGTCTACAACTTTGGGGTCGTTTACGATCAGTGCGATGAGGATTTGAAAGGAGATTTGTGACTTGTAGTAAGTCGAAGATTTTGAATGCCTCGTAATGGCGGGGCTTTTATAGTCTTCCCTAGGACTATCGGTTCTGATCTTATCGGGCGGCTGGTCTCCTAAATTCTGACCCCACTGTTGCAAGTGTAGGGCCTTCAGTCACTCCGTCAAGTGAAGGTGGCTCAGAATCGGCTGCTGTGTTGAGAATCTCACTCACAACAAGTGGCGACATGATGCACGGTTTGGCAATGACTGGATTCCTCAAATAGCACTTGCCAATTAATTCTTTCTGCCCTACGAAGCTGGCCTATGCGGATCGCGTCCTTGGCCGCTCGAAATCGTCGGTGTGGCATCGAGCGCATTTGTTTGGGTCGTTTGGGTATGCATGCTCTCGGGATGTATCGAAAGTCATTCAATGAAGTGGAGACTGTGCGCACGAGGCATCGCTGGTTCTTCTATTGGCATGAGATGCACTGAGGCGGTGTTGGCCCGCAAAGTTGGGGGCGATGATAGCAGGTCAACTTTGACGTGGGGTGGAGTTATTGGACGCGGCATTAATGTATGTCGTGAGAAAATTTTACTGTGGGAGAAGATATCCGAGCGCTAAGGCTTTCTTTCGCCGTTTGTTGCCTCAGCGATTGCTCATATGGAAGTAGGCTGACGACTAGCCTCTCAGTCAATCGCAAAAGTGGGACCTTAACCACTTGAGATGCAGCAGCCAGAAGAGATCAGGGCTACCTAGAACCCTGTTTACAATATCTATGAGTACAATCAAAGTTTCCTCACTAAATCATGTAGTAATATATGGTTTGGTGTATACATTTAACATTGACAGGAGGAGAGTTTTTGCCCACCTTTTTAGCTTACTGAGAGCCAGCATGGAAGAATCAAACATCACTAACTCCGCACTTTTTGCCAAAATTGCTTCATGCATCCATCATCGCGACGACCGCAACACACATAATGGGACGATCAAAGACGATGCCATCCAGTAAACAACACCAGTATCGTAAGCAGGAATGAGGTAACCTTACAAGTAAGGTCAATCCTGGGCGCGGAAACGCTTAGCGGAGTTCCAGAAGGTCAGCTTCGATTCCGGTTCCTGATACGTACTATTGCCGTCCATTTTGCAGATAGTGCAACATGATAGATGTAAACTATCAAGATAGTACTCTTAGCCAACTGCGCTCGAAGCTATCGATTCCAACGACACCGTTACCTCCAGTTATGCCGATAAACCTCTTTTCCCCGTAAACTATATCAGTCTTATACATCTCGCGAATCCACCTGGAAAGAGGATCTTTGACAGTCATTTTAATGTGGCGCTGCACGTGCGGTTTTGCCGGGATAGAGAAATGCAAAGAGATATCGTTGAAAATTCAATGCTCCACCAGACATAATAGCAACACTATAAAAGGGTATATTAGTGTGGTATAACTAGGATTGTGTGCGTGTGAGAGTCTACTTCTACAGCAGTCAGGTTGGTGGTGAACAGCCAAGTATCCAAAAATAACGACATGTGCTCAAGAACACCAAAACGCAACCGAGAAGGCTCTGGAACAAGGCAACAGTTGATAACTACAACACTCTGAACTTCCCTTTACTGCACAAATTACCTATTCTCATTGAACTCGACGTTGCACTATTAATCTGCACTGCTTTGCTCTGGTATAGGTCGGCTTTGCGCTTTGATAGCCCCAGGATGTTTGACGAAGAGCACCTCGACCTCCAGCCTAGCCCAGCCAACGACGAGAAACTGCACGCGTTGGGGTCGATAAGCGTATACAAAGTCGCTATTGTATGTCTGCTCATTGGTTAAATTGGCAACAACCCCGCGGCGGCTGTGGCGACACAGATGGGGAGACCACTTTTAAATTGGTTTAGTTCGGGTTGTGATAGGCATTGGTGGAGTGTCCCTAGGGACGCGGTGGTCAGCCTGTCGGGCCGCGATCACGGGGCCGAGTAGAGCACTCCTAAGCATAGTGAGCTTCAAGTAGGCATACACTGATATTACAAAAGTTCTGCATATGCCGTAGGCAGTAGGTAAAGAACAGAATGCGAAAGAGCTTGTGCAGCAGTATTTGAGTGCAAGCCGAGCAAGGCGGTACCTAGACACGCGGGTGGAAAAAAAAGCCGCACACCCAAAGTCCGTTTTAGGTGAGAACACTAGACCTCCTGGAGACCTTACTCAGCTTCGTGACCTCTCATCACAACAATGAAAAGATAGTAAAATCGAAATTTCTGATATCAAGTATCTCTAGGATATCGACTCTATTCCTATTAAAAAAATAAAATTTATTTATCTACATCGAGAGCATAAGAAAGCGAGGAGAAAGATCACTTTTTGGGTGTGCGGCTTTTTTTTTCACCCGCGTGCTGGGCAACGATGATGCAAATATCAGCTTCGGCTGTGGTGCTGCATGCACTCCCACTCACTCTCCATCAACCACTTGCAACGGTGCCCCTACAGCTACCCCTCCACTGCCGCATAGCCACAAGCTGAGAAAGCAAAGCTATACAAATACGTCAATGTCCCCACCACTTCCATGGTCGATTCTACTTTAGGCTCTCCAACTCAATGGCAAGCGAGATCCCCGAATACTTTCTTCCCCGAAACTGGGATTACCCGCCCAATGGGCCAATCAAATTGGGAAATGTGCTTACCTCGTTGAAGGAGCCACATCGACCATTGGCGACAATTAAGCCAAACCCAGCAAAGATTGTAAATTCGTCAAAAGAGCTAGTGGAGATTGAGACTGAACACGCAAAGTCGGGCGGATTCACTGTTTTGACAACATTTTTAAGTGGGCTATTGGGCCTTGGCATCGATGCTGGTGTGGATGTGGAGAAAAGGTTCGTAACGCTCTATAGTGGTCGCTCACTCTCCCTTGAATTTCGTGGATATCGTGAAGTTGCGAATAATTGTATTTGCGTAATTAGGTGCTCACAAGGCACAGTTCAAGCAGATGCTTTACCTTCGACCGGCTTGACACTGACTATCTCGACACTACCGACGAGAAAAGTGAGCACGAAGTTAAGACCGAGTACAACAAGTATATCGACCGCTGTGTAAACGCGCCTATCATTAAACGCTACCTTGAGCGAAAGAGGTTCCGCAAGCAAGTATACGTCATCACAGGTATTAAGACTGTGACTGGTGCGAAATATGCGACAAAATCTTCCCAATCTGTTGAAGCAATGGTGGGCGTGCAGGTCGATGGTACAGTTCTGAGTGGAGGTACAATTCCTGTCGGGGGTGGGCCTGAGATACACGGTGGACACACCAAGAGGTTTGATATATCGTGGAAAGGCAGCAGCAACTTTGTCCTGGCCTTTAAGGTGAGCAAGATCTACGTAGACAAAGAAGGCAAGGTGACTAAGGGGGGGGAATATCTTAAGGGTGCCTTTCTTGAGCATGGTACACAAAAACAGAAATCATCCGAGCTAGGTGGCCGAATCGTACAGCATCCGGGTGTCGAAGCTGGATTCAGCGCCACGACGGTAATGGAAGGCGACCATGTGATTGCATTTGGAGTTCCAGAGGAAGAGAAAGAGGACGACGATGAAGAAAATGAGAGCGATTGAGAAAATATAGCATACCTAGAGTATCGACTGTGGCTCTGTTTACATACGCACCCTCTTACTCTTAACCAGACTGTTTCATCGCCAACACGATGGCACTTTTTATATCCGCGAAGTCTTGTGCAAATATATTGTCCACGTTGTTCTGAAGCGTCAAAAAGTAGAACCCGAATCTCTTCCTTCCTGCCACAAGCTGCAACACCGACTTCATTACCGATTGCCGTTTCAGCTGCTCTGCGTGTTCTGGCTCGAGATGTAGTCGCGCATACCGCAGTAGAAAAGCCCCAAGACTGGCTGCAATCGGCGTTGCAAATGATGTACCAGACTTAATAGCAATCGACGGCTTTTGTTCTGAAATATCCGTGCCATCATCAGCGGCATCGCCGTTCTCATCATTGATTTCAACCACTGGCTGGCAGCTTTGAGGCCAACTAGACTCGACCGCCTCACCTATAGTAGCGAAATTGATTTCATTTTTTCTTGGCGTGGGATTAAACCCAGATGGATTCCCATTTGCGTTTGTAGAATGTATGCAAAACACATCGTCATATCGTGCCGGGAAGGCGCGTCCAGTCCTGCCACCGTTATTCGAAGCCGCAGCAAATATATGCACTCTCTTTCCGTGTGCGTATTCGATCGCTTTCTCTAGTGCACCGCCAAATATCTGAGCTTGGAAGCCAAACGAAATAGAGATGATGTCGACTCCGCTGTCGGCAGCGCATCGTATCGCCTGCCCGCTATGAGTGTGCGTTCCTCACAATTTTATGAGAGAAGAAGTTACCTTTGAAATGAGCTCGCGGTTCGCTTCACCGTCAGCAGTGACGTCTGCCACGTACAAATTGGCTTTAGGAGCATACTCGAGGACTAGGCCGACAATGTGCGTTCCATGGCCATTTGAGTCCGATATTTCAGTTGTTTCTGCTTTTTTAAATTTGTCCTCTGTGCTGTTGTATACCCATATTCTCTTCAATTCCTGCCGGATGTCTTGATGGTCCTTGTCAAGCCCTGTATCAAGAACTGCAACCTTCACACGTGGAGGTTGTTTCTCTAGACCAGGACGCTCAAACCACTCGCTCATTGTGATAAATACCTCTTTCCATTTAATGCACTCAGAATATCTGAAGACAGGTTAGCATGTCCGACGAATATAATACTGAAGGTCAAAGCTGGATGAACGGCTTCTTGCCTATGATATAAAGGACACTCACTTTTGAGAGAAATCCTTTTCAGGCAATCTTTCATCATCAAAAAATTGGGCGCCGTGACTATTCAAGTTGAATTGCCTTGAGAACTGAGAGGGATTCTCAAGTCCCGGACCGCGGTTTTTTCCATCTCGTAATTGACTCAAAGGAGTTCTCTTATTTCTGCGTAATGACTTCGGTGGGATAGCGTCTGGAGAGTCCAGCGAGGCTTGCCAGTTGACTAAATAGATCGCTTTGCGTAATGGCTTGACCACTCGATCGAATAAGAGCTTACGGCGCGTTGAGATGTCAGACACTGCAGAGCTTTTATTTAACTTCGCACTTTTATCATATGTACAAATTTGGTCTGCGCCAAGGCAATTTTTACAGGGTTCGGTGCCTTGGGCTAGGCATTTGCTCTTTCTTCGACGACAGCTGAGGGAGTTGACGTTAGTAACAATATCTCAGATGTGACTGGGTACAACATACTTATCACAGATATGTTGGGACTGAAATATCTTCGGCTCAAAACAGGCTGAGGTCGCGTCCCTGTATAATTTCCGAAGTTCATCCCCTGCCCTATCACCGTGCCCAAACGGAGGCCAATTTGTATTATCTTTTATTTGTTGACCCAACGTACACTCGCTGTTGATTTTTTGTGCAATTGTGTACGTCTCGCGCTGGCTTTTTTGGCTATCAACTCCCCATCCAATATTCAAAAGTAGGGTTCCAAGCGCTAAGACTCGTGGATATTTATGGGATATACCGCTCAACTCGAGACACTCCGGTACTTTGTCATGTCTGTCTCCAAATTGCACTGTAAAGAACGGCCTACAGGTGATCAAGGACAGTTTCGTTTCTGTTTGCCGTATTTCTTTCATGAACTGGATCGACTCACAATTCCAGCTTGTATTTGTCCAGTTCGAGTCGTAGTATAGCCACATCGAGCGTGCCAGTGTGTAAGCGAGAACGAGTTTCATCTTAGTGGATAAGTCGTACAAGTCTAGTACCTGAGTCAAAGGGATACTGCGTTCACGTGCCAAATTCAGGTCGGTCGGGTCTGTCTCATCAATATCGAGTAGCTGTAAGCCCTCTATTTGCAGGCATATATTCACTGGGCCAAGGTCTTGGCCCAGGAGTTGGCAAAAACCCTCTCTCGTGATGGGCTTGTGTCGATCTGTCTGAGGTTGCGTAGCAGTGCTATCAGCGGGACTCGACGACTTCCCAGGTGTGGCATCGAAATGAGCCTCCTTGAGGCCGAGGCGTTTGCTACATCCAGAAAATTCGTAAGCGTAAGCTACTTGAATCCTATTTCGTCCTCACCTGTATACGCGAAGTCGCAATTGTTTCCAGTGCCTCACACAATAGCCAGGGGGCTCGACTGGGAAGCCTGAGAAATGCATGTCAAACATTGCAAACCCGTCTAAAAGGAGTGAACGGCCATATAAACGCAACCTCGCTTCATGCTGTGCTCCTTTGGTTTCAGTTGCTGACGGATGCGAACACTGACAACGTGAGTATTTAGACAGTGCTTTGTAAAAATCTTTGAACACAAAATCGGGACAATCTTCCAGTGGATCTTTCGACTCGTCCTTCTGATGTCCTTCATACTCAGAACCTTTCCGACCATCGACTCTTACAACTTCAAACGGCTTAGCCATTCTAAAATACTGCAGAGCATTCTGTTCTTCTTCTGTAGCTCTGGCATACGCTAGCAGTCCGCTTTGTGCACGTGCTTGCGCTTGTTTATATTGAGGCGAAGTTCGATCAGCAGCAAGGTCAATAATAATTGGATAAGCCCCATAAAAACGCCTTTGCCCGCTTATCCGCGTTGACCACTGCTAAGGTGAGGATACAATACGTCGCATCAGACTTTGAGCACTTACAGTGCACAAGGCCTCAACCTCATCCAAGAATGCTTCATCTAGTCCATAAGAAGCTTCCAGAGCGAGTACGAGGCACCCAGATATGTGTGCAAGCACTTGTGCTTGATGCTTACCTCCTCGAATATTCAAGAAACTACGGAAAAGAGGTCGGGCGATTTCTGATAGCTCTAGGACGGCCGTGGCCACGTACGGAGCGTGCTTGGTTTCATCCATGACTGTACTCAATAATAAGGGGAAACAAATAAAGCAAGTTGCTTAGCGTCTCTTTGTACTATGCAAAGATTATCTTGTCATTGTTCATGATGATGCGGGGCATCCGCTGGCAATACCTTGGCGAAGGGTGAACATCCAATAAATAGCAGAATACTTGTTCACGTAATAACGCCACAGCGTTTACACCCCACTTTGAACTCCATGCCGTAGCGTCAAATAATTGTTGTGACTAGCCGCCATATTTCCCTGCTATACCTTAGTCCGGCAGTGGCTTTAACCAGGGAGTTAGAAAGAGAGGATGAGCTCCCATGGCTCCGCGGCTGGGGATGGACAACAGCTGGACAAGCCAGGCAGTGCAAGACATACCAAAACCGCAAGTATGGAGACGCCTTCCGTCATGCTACAACAACCACCAATGCAGAATATTATGGCAAGCGAAAGTCCGCACACAATCTCAGCTGCTACTATTGCGTGCCGTCAAAGTCTGGTCAAATGTCTCGATGTCCAGAGCCTAAAGGATGACTGGGCAGAGGACAGGTTGGCTGACTTTATGCTCTGGGATGCTGGCGTTGGTGCTTCGTCGGGTGGAAAAAGCTCACTGGAAGAACGACTAGTGCTGAAACCTCACGTACGGAATGTGATATTGGACCTCTTACTTGTACTCAAAAGCACTGTTGACGAGTGTCTAGAGCTTGGTACGGCCTAAGCCGTTCAGACAATCTTAGTGTGCTCTACTAACAGTTTGAAAGGGCGCAAGAGCGATCAGCATGAAGCGACCACTTCAGTTTCACCGCATGACCAGTCGATGGACCCAGCTGACGGTAAGAGAGATCCACTGCGATCGCTTCGTGCCTACAGTGTCCCGTTTGAACTAACATGATTAGGTGACTCCATGTTAGAAGCTATGAAAGTCAGTGCGGATGAAGTTGTGACTGTGCTACTAGAATGTATTCAAACTGCCGATACCCTTCTGAACGACCTTGTAAGGCTTGGCGTGGTCATCCGAAGAGCGGCTATCAAATCTCACATCGAGAAAGCGGACGGTAAATTCCGTGTGGAAGATCCCGATCTGGGAGTGCTGAAAAGTCACCTAGTGCGTGTAGCGCTATATCGTCCCAGGTGCCTTGAGGAGATACGCGAGATGTTTTGGCAAAGACTAGGTCTCAATTTCTTCGACATGGATATCTCAAAGCAGCACGTAAGCCTGCAACAATTTGGAGTTAATGCTGGTTATCCGCTGCTTCTGAATGAAGCGACAGCAGTGCAGAAGCGCTTGATAACGGCAAACCTTCGACGTAATCACCGCTTTAGATACTCACAAAGCCACGCACTCAAACTGGATAGAAACCGATCTAGAGCAGGGAGAAGCACTGATCAGATGCAGGATGCTACTTCGACAACTACACCCGAGGTTAAGATGGCTAACAGCCTACCCAGCAATTCTTCCAAGCAGCCCACCAACAGTACAGCCATACGTCTAGACTCTCCACCAAAGGAGTTAGATCTTAATGTTAAATCTACCCTTTCGGAAACAACTGCCTCAGCTGTAGACACGAACATGATAGATGCAGGGAGAACTTCTGTCGGAACATCACGACAGCCCGGCTCTGAGGGCACGGCAGTTACATCTCGAATCAAGACACAATACCCACGCCCTCCACGTGTAGATCAAAATCTCTATATGTGCCCGTGCTGTTGTGCCCCTTTGCGAAAGAAGGACTCAGAAACGCGCCCCTGGAGGTTCGTTATTGATTCCACCTAGTCTAGTCCATGATGAACTAACTTGAGAACCCAACAGGAAGCATTTGAATCAGGATTTGCAGCCATATACCTGTATTTTGAGCAACTGCGCGACTCCAGACACCCTCTATATGGAGAAGGACCGGTGGGTGAAGCACATGACCGATGAACACACCCATTTATTCTCCTATTGGGAATGTTCTCTATGCCAAGAGGCGTATCAATTCAGTTCGCCTAATTCATTGATCTATCATATCAAAAAGATACATACCGGCGCGGTTGCAGACAGCACGGTTCTGGAGTTTGTTAATGTCTGTTCGAAACCGAGGTTACTGGACGACATGAGCTGTCCATTGTGCTCAACGGTTAGCATTGCTCAAGACGAATCTGGAGAACTACTTTTCGAGCATATTGCCGAGCACGTTCATTCCTTTGCGTTAAGCTCACTGCCTCTGGAGTTCAAGGATGACGTGAGTGAAGAGAGTGAGAGAGATCGGCGGCCCGAAAAAGTTTTATACTTCAAGACTCACCCATATTTCGCTGATAGTGATGCGGACGCTTCAGGCGCTTCGCGTGGTACTGTCGACGACCTAGGTGATTCAGAGGGAACACCCAGCGACGGCAACGCTGCGAGCGTTGCTGGTACTGAAGATGCTCTCCCACAGACTAGTCCAGTGGAGGAAACAAAAACCACCGATGGCATGGAAGAATCAGCGAAAATCTTAGCTTTTGCAGAACTCATGACTGAAAAACGCAGCCTCGAACAGCGCATCAATGAGCGACGATCAAATATCGAGAATTGGACATTAAATAAAGATATACCCACGGGTGAACTAGCCTATCCAGATCAAAATGATATCCCGCGTACGGAAGATTCTATCGAATATCGTTCATCTGAAGATGAGCAAATCAAGGAAGCTCCAAGGAGCGAGCACTCTAATTGGATTCATGGAATAGAACGCCCAAAGGATGAGACACAAAGAAGGAAAAGCGTACTTAGGCTTGGGGGTGAAAATCTATTCGAACGCCTGAGTTATGAGATGGTGGAGAGCGTATTCGATGGGAGACAGTTCCTTCCTCGAGGTGTTCTACAGTACTTGGTCACAAAGGATTCAATTCTTGAAGCCATAAGTATCGATAGTACAACTCAAAGTGGCATCCCTATTGAGGTGGGCGAACAACTACTCGCGTACATCTTGAGTCAAGCGAAGATCTTGTTTGCTATCGTCGTTTACCTTCGATTGCCTCATCTGTTCAGGACGTTTTCATATTTCCACGAGAACAACTTTGGTGATAGCGACCTACCTATTGAAAGACCTTCCATTGGCACGAGCGAGGGTCAGTCAAATGAGCCACCACGCATCTTCGGGGTTGTGTCCTGGTCCCTGAGTCAAGTGTTCAACTTTTATGAGCAACAGTGGAAATTTCTGGCCCCAGTTCTATCAACTAGGACTGTAATTCACAACTTTACAGATCATATCATGCCATTCATTCATAAGCCTCTAGGAAGTACCCATATGGGCACGTTTTCAAGCGTTCAAAAGTACGAAATACATCATGATCATTTTGAAGATCCCATGAAAAAGGTATGAAGCCATTCAAGGCCTTACGAGACACAAAGTAACTTCATTTAGGCTGGTATGCAGACTAACTACTTCTTTGCGGTGAAAGAGATTATGCAAAAGTTAGATAGTCAAGAGAGGTCTTACCGTGGACGGGCGAAGTAAACGCCTTAGCTAGGATGAACTCGTTGAATCAAGATCACATCGTCCGTTTCATCACAGCCTTCGGTCTTGGAAAACTCGGCAGGTTTCGTTGTTACTTGATACACGAATGGGCGGACGGAGGCGACCTAGCCACTCTTTGGGAGAAGATTCCGCGGCCAGTGCTCACGACTGCTTTAGTCAAAGAAACTGTTAAAGAGTTCCTTGGCCTTGCGGAAGCTCTATCCGCCGCTCATTATTCGGCAGATGATAAAGGAGACCATATATATATATCATACCGTCATGGCAATCTCAAGCCTCAGAAAATCTTTCGCTATCAGAACAGTAGCGGAATTGGAACTCTTAAGATTGGCGATTGGGGCAGACCTAAAGAACATGACAGTTCTACTAAATTACGGTACAACACACGCACACCCCGCTATGAGCCTCCAGAAGCCGTAACCGGGACACAGCATCGTGTTCGCTCCAGACTTTACGATATATGGAGCATTGGTTGCATCTATTTCGAGTTCATGATATGGCTTCTCTACGGGCTGGAGGGCCTTGAAGAGTTTAATGAGAGAGCAAATGAGCGCTTTGGTGCTTCTCCATTCTTCGAAATTGTTACAGAACATGGGGAGGGCATTGCAAAAGTGCACAGCGCTGTAAAGCATTGGTGCGAATGCATGGCCCAAGATCCGGTTTGCCAAATTCGTACAACAGCCCTTGGAGATGTCCTTGAGATTATACGCGATGGACTCTTAGTTGTCCAGCTTCCTGGAACAGGACATGAGTTTGATTATATGGAGAGTTCTCATACAGATATACCTACCGAACCACTTCAATCGGATGGAAACGATATGAACAGTATTGCCGACGATCTGGACCTACCTACGATTCGGATTAAACCAACAGAACATGTGCCAAATCTTCAACGCCCTCAGAGAATCACTTCCCTTAGACTTCGGGATAAATTATCCCACATCATGTACTCTGATCAGGATGACAGCTATTGGCTTCCTAACAAAACTTCGCGGTCACCTTCTAAGCCTAAAAAGGTGGAGTACGCTGTTACGAGACCCCACCTATACAATTCCGAGACTCGACCCAAGGGAGTGGGAAATCATTCTTAACATGGCTTTGCGTCTAATTTCTTCGATTCTCTTCGGGAAAGAGGGGTTGACGGCGGCGGTTTATTCAAGCCACGTCTTGCTTTGCGCATTTGCAGCGAGTGCAAGAGGCTGCAAAATCAAATTCTCTACCCAGAGTTCAGGATAGTTTATGAATTCCAAGAGATATTTGAAAAAGCCAATGCGAAAGTTTGCGATTTATGCCAATTGCTCAAAAAGGCCTGCGAACGATATACCGCCTCGCTTTTGCCCCACGCTGTGTTTGAAAGAGTCGACTCCATGCTGATTATTGATGGAACCAAACAGGGCCTCTCTCTTTTCTGCAACAACGGTAAGATCCAAGCTGCTTCAATTTCGCTTTTATGTTGAGCAGCCTCACTAACTCTTGGAAATCAGAATTTATATACTGAGTAAATAATATTCAGACTGGATTCTTAGCGCTTCCAACATCTGATGGAGAACTGCGTCTTGATATCTTACGCAAGTGGCTCTTAGACTGCAACAGCAATCACAAAAAGCCCTCGTACCAACACAGTAGCCACAAAGCTACGGTCCGGATAATCGCGCCACCAATGGTACCTGGGCGGCTCATTGATGTTACTGATGCCCGACTCACGATGGCGGAAAACTCTGTAAACACGGGTGATTGGATAGTACCGGATTATATTCGGGGTAGCGGGCCGTTTTATGCCACTACACTTTCAAATCTAGAGCAACACATGGCTGGCATAATTCCAAGCCAATTACCTGCAACATTCCAGGACGTGATCGGGGTCACACGCGCCCTCGGAATCCGATATCTTTGGATTGATGCAATTTGCATCGTCCAAGATGACCCTCAAGACATAAAAAGCGAGATTGCTAGGATGGGGGATATCATCCACGGCGCAACTTGTGTGCTCGCAGCGAGCTCAGGGACCGGTGCCGACACTGGCCCGCTACGGACTCGAAAGGACAGGGATTATGTCGCTTTTAACCCCGAGTCTGAGGATACCGTAATCATCGCTATCTGCGAAGTTATTGATGATTTTTAGAGTCAGGTGCGGGAAAGTGCCCTTAGCAGTCGTGCTTAGACTTAGCAGTCGTGCTTGGACTTTGCAGTCGCACGCTCTTGCTAGACGCACTATCTTCTTTACAGACCACCAATTATACTGGGAATGTGGCCATGGGGCAAGGTGCGAGACCATGACTAAGATAAGAAGGTATGTATCCATCTTTTACGGTGGTGAGCCCGCTGATTCACTAAATAGTGACGCGGCCGCGGTATTAGGCGATCCAGACTTTCCTAGTGTCCTTGATTGTGGTCCCGTCGAGCAAATCCTGCGAGTACAAGCCCTCTACTGCGACTATTCGCGCCGCCAACTCAGCTATCCCATTGATAGGCCCATTGCTATTCAAGGTTTAGAAGAAAGGATCCTTCGCTCTATGAATCTGCGTGGTGGTTTCGGAATACTAGAAAATGATAAGAGCAAAGGCATTCTCCGTCGCATCCTGCTATGGCTCCGCGCCTCTAACGAATCGAGCATGACACGTATCACATTTTCAAACCATCAGAGTCGCATTCCGCCATCATGGTCTTGGATGGCATACACTGGTGCCATTGATTATCTCGATGTCAGGTTGACGCGGTCGAGTGGCGAGATATTGAATCTCCTTGGCCACACTCCGTCTCTAGTCAAGAGAACAATGTGCTAATAGCCAGGGCAAAGATATACCTTAGGGACAGGGCTGGAAAGGAAAATATCATCTTAGATATTCCTGGGTCAAACATGGAGGGAGCAGCATGCGTGGTGTTAGGAATCCACAGAAGTATGGGCGAAGCTCCAGGAGGTAGGATACTTTATGTTTTAGTAGTCGCACAGAAGCCGAAGCCCAACTCCAGCGGAGCGCCGCGATGGGAAAGGATAGGAGCAGAATACTTGTCTGAATCATTTCTCGGAGACGATATCGGAATGGGTCACATATCTTGAAAAGCGAATACGCGGTTATATAACCGCAAATGGGACATCTTTTCCGTGTGTAGCATGCCATTACCAAGTACCACATTCGGGCTTGTTTCATGGCATCAAAGAAGCATATTATGATTTAGTAATTAAAGTTTGAGAGTCCCTCGCTCGATCGAACATTTTAATACTAATTCTGGATAGGGTGTACTAACAATTCTAGACAATCTTGACGAAATTTTTATATCTAAGTAGGTAGATATCTGGGCAACTCAAGAGAATTTAGATGATTTATTCGAAGGTTTGCTGTATAATACCGCATGCATGCGATTATAGCCGAGAGTTATAGGGGACCGAAATCCCGCGCCAATAAGAAATGAAAAAAAGGTTCATACCCTCTGCAGGTATGAACAAATGGTCAGTGGGTACTAATGAGGATTGAGTTGTTTAAACCTGTACAAGAAACCCTTGATACCTAGGACATGGCCATGCCGGGTAAAGTTCATGTCCTAATACAGCGACAGGAAGCCCCAGTTTAAAGTACTGGAACATGCCTGAAGGTAGAAAGAAACAAGAAATCATCAAAACCACACAGGTTTCGAGTTATCATCCAATACACAGCCCCAGTCTATGCGTATATGCATGAAGTGAGATTCTTTACGTTTGAGAAATTATTTTGTAACAAGAAGGTGGCTGAGGATGCAAGCTTGCGGCGTGGTAAACTCAAAGTAGGAAGGTAGTATCGGCATGGGGCCAAAATATGGAGATGACCCCCAACAACTTGTAACAGAGCAACAAGAACTTATGTTGCAGATAGCTAAACAGAAGGCAACTTATATTTGGTAACTGTTCGTAACGATATGTAATTGGTGAACGTAGTTGTCCATTGTTTGTTTGTAGTCAGTACAGATCCGTGTTATTAGCAAATATTTGCAACTTCGCAAGGATGTTGATATTACCCCAGCTTGCTCGTGTGTGATACTAACCCCTGCCATCTTCATCACTCCTGCGCTGCCAGTGAGTGGCACATGTAAGGCTATAATTATAAAATCTTGCAGCTGGCATGGTTGTTTTGAACATGATACGACATGAACGCGTGTTCCGATACCCCTGATAATCTGTGGCTACGAGTGAAATGACTAGGCACTTGCAGTTCATACGAAAGGCTGAGGACACGTACCGTTGGTTGTAAAATCCTATAAAGCCATTGAACATCGTGCGTCTACTTCAAAAAAAAACCCCCCCAGGGCTTCCCTATATATCATTACCACTTTACTGAAAGTCGCCTATTGACCTTATGTCTACTCAAATTCCAACTGCTGAGGCAGAGGTTCGTCATGCTACTACTGTTTTGGAGGGCTCGTCGAAAGATTTGCACAACCATGGCGAACTACCACACCAGGAGATCAATAAATCTTCCAGTTCTGTGAAAAACCTTTCAGAATTGCCGGCGGCAGTCATGGCGGATACTGATGTGTGCGTCACAAAGAAATTAATCTTTGGGACTCCCACGACCATTCGACAAGATATTCCATCATTCACTTTCAAGTCCCGTGTTTCCCATACAGATCCCAGGAGTCCTGTAGTATCATCACCAACAGAAGCAGCCTCAAACGCTTCATCCCCAGGCGCTGTTGAAGATATTTGGGACCTACCAGAAACACCCTGCGCCCAAAAGTCTGATCGCAGGGTTGAGGACGAAGCCTTGACGCCATTCACACCGCCAACAACACAGAGTGTTCACATCCCTCAAGAGTCTGAATCCAAACCGCTTCGACTTCTCGGTACCCCAAGCAGTTCATTTGCACATTCTCCTGAGCAAAATGACGAAAGAAAAGAAGTAATTAATGATGGGAGCTACTTCAGCCTTTTTCGGAACCTCACAGGTGAATTTCAAGCGGGTAAGTGTCATGAAGTTTAGATCAAATCTGGGTACTAGGCCTAACTATAAACTAGTAGCTAAAAAGGAGATTGCAGCAGGAACAAATCAAGAAAAATACAATCCCAATCCCTCATTTGATTTCTCCAATAGTTCAAATAAGCCGCCCAAGGCCTTCGAATCAGCGTTTAGGGGGAAAGACCACAGCCTAAAGAACGGTAGCGCAGCTGCCCAAGCTAAACCCAGCATACTCAATGCCACAACTGATCCCATTATACCAACGACATGGTGTTATCTTGATCATATCCTTCCTTCTGATATTCATACAAGACTCCGGGACTCTAAACAATGTTGCGTCGCTTCATTTGTCAAAAATACCCAGAAAAGATGCAGCAACAAAAGCCCAGCAAGATTTGATAAAGTTGACAGAATATTCAATAATATCTCAAGATTATATAATGAGGCAGACTATGAAGCTCTCGTGGACGAAATAAAGATGCTTATTGAGGAGGTTATGTGTGGATCTCATCAAAACACTGCACTTCGGGGTCCTCCATCCGCCCCACGAATGGTGGAAATGCAAAAGCTCGCGATTGGACTCGGAAGTGCGACAGAAAAGGACCGTTCACTGTTCGAAAGGTGGATGCGAGCCATTCTGAACACCGAGGCGTCTCCTGAAACTACGAAGCTCGAGCGTACCATAGAAACCATCACTGCACCATTGGACGCAAGCAGAAATCTTTCCAATGCGACGACTATCAAAACCTCATATAGCCTCAAACTTGAGCCTTATCAACCGAAAAATACTCAAAATCTTTCCCCGCTTGAGGCTCTACTCAAAGCTATCGTCAAGCCACTGAACAAAACGGACATGAAAACTGGTTTCATATATATCTTTTGGGAGAAAGGAAACTTCGGGAAGGTCAAAATTGGCCGCACGGAGGATCTTCAAAGGCGTTTGAAACAGTGGAATAAGGATTGCAAGCGCACTTTCAGCTATCATGCGAGCTCGGAAGATGGCGGCCGCGCTAAGGTAATCCACCATAGTCGCATCGAGCGACTCATGCATATTGAACTAAAAGATGTTCGAGAGCGAGCTTGGTGTGCAGAGTGTACAAAGGATCATATAGAGTGGTTCAACGTCAGTGTTACTCATGCCGAGGAAGTCTACAATAAGTGGCGGGACTGGATGGAACGAGAGCCATACCGGGAGGATCCCAATTCTGGGAAGTGGGAAATAAAGCCTGAGATGGAGCATACTATAGCAGAGGTTTGTATGCCAGTTCCGTTACGAGTACCACAGCCGAGCCCTCATCGGAAGAGTGACGTTGCAAAAAGAATGACAAACAAAAAACACAAAAAACATGCACGGAGAACAATATAGCAGTAGCCATACTATGAGTTAGTTTTAGGAGCAATATTTTCTGTTAGTATTTTCTTTCTTATTAATGATATAGTTCCAATTAAGCAAAAGTTTATGACAACTACTGTTTCAAATATTATCTTGCGGTATGAGTAAAATATTGAGTCGGATGCCATGCAAAACCTAAACTTAAAAACTTTTAGTAGTGCATTTGCGCAGAGTCTATGATGTTATCATAATACGCGGTTCCAATCAAATTGTGTATTTAAAGCCTAAAGAATCAGACTTAAAGTATCTGTACCCGGAAGCTCAATCCATCATGAGGCTGCCCTCCATGACCTCTATCGCCATACCACTCAATTTCACATCCTCGATTCCTTCACCGCTATCCTTCATTCTCACTTCCACAAAGATATCACAACGTCTCCCCATTTCCACCCCCTGCACCAGATGATACTTTTGAGTTCCCTCGACTCCCTCTGCCAATGCAAGATAAGAGCACAACGCCGCGCTTGCGCTCCCCGTACCAGGATCCTCATGTTCCGGAATGCACCGTGTTCGGAGGAGGCGAACCGATTCATCTTCGGGATCACGAACAAGATCTACATAGTAGAAGGAGCCGGTGTAACCGATATCCCAACCACTGCCGGCGTCGAGGTAGTCAGGCTTGTAACGATCTTTAGACAGAATGAGGGGTCCATTCACTCGACCGAGAGCATCGAGATTAGGCAGACGGCAGAGACCAAAAGCCATGCCCTTTACAATCGACACTATTGGTAGTGAATCATTCTTCGGAATAGGGGAGGGAAGCCGGGCGCGGTGAACGTGAACATCGTGAGGAACAGACACTGTTGCTCTTCCTGAAGCGGCATCGTACTCGAATGGTATATCACCAGCGATGGTGCGTAATTGCGTGATGCCAGGGTAATTATTCGCATGCTGGGCAGCATAAATTGTCGTGCCAATCGTAGGATGGCCAGCAAATGTCATGCGTGATTTAGGCGTGAAGATGTCAAAGTCTGCTGTTTTGTCATCTTTGGCCGGCTCATGAAGGAATGTGGTTTCAGAAAGATTGAATTCTCGAGCAATATTCTGCTTTTGGTCCTCAGTAAGCCGGCCACGAAGAGAAGCTGGGACGCGAACGACGGCAAGGGGGTTCCCTATATAGCGAGTCGTCGTAAAAACGTCGAGAGTTGTGAATTCGAGGCGCATGATGATATAGTGTGCTAAAGTGATCCTCTTTCCGATGGGTTCTTTTCACGTTTAAAAGAATAGATACAGCCTCTAACTCTTATCAAATAGAATTGTGTTTGCTTTGAGTCATTACTAAACGGCTAAAGTAGAAGTCGTCATCCTACATTGTACATTTCTTCAAGGCGGGTGCTCTAGAGCATAGAAACTAAGATAAAGGCTCGAAGCATGAGTATATAGTCCGCATACAGTTTCATTTGGTTGCTATCCTAGAAGTGGACATATCATCCCAAAGTAGCTTGATAGTGTAGGTGTATTAAACCGAGTCATGTTCAATGTCCACAAAGCAATCACATGACGTCGCATCAACTTTTCATTTCCATGCCGCTACCGACTTCAAGCGTCGCATCCCAGTCCGACGCGCTGGCGATGCCTCCCACTCTCAATGTCCCTCGTTAAGTATGCCAGGCAGTACATAGCCAATCAGTCAAGATACGCGCATCTCAATGCCTTCATATCACGCGTCGATCCGTCGTCCCTCCTCAACCGCCCAAAATTCCCAAAACTTGTCAAGGATGACGACAACAAGCGGGACCTTTTTTATGAAAAGCCGATTGCGATCAAGGACAATATATGCACAAAAGATATAAATACTACGGCAGCTTCAAAAATACTCCGGAACTTCAAAAGTCCATACGATGCGACAGTCGTCAAGCTGCTGCAAGATGCAGGCGCTGTGGTTGTTGGCAAGACCAACATGGATGAGTTTGGGATGGGCTCACACTCCACACATTCGCATTTCGGCCCAGTAAAGATGCAGAGATACGAAGGCGAAGAAGCGAGCGCTGGCGGCAGCTCGGGAGGCAGTGCACTGGCTGTGGCAAGCGCACAATGCTGGGCAGCTCTGGGAACAGATACCGGGGGCTCGGTCAGGCTTCCCGCAGCATATACCGGCGTAGTTGGGTTCAAGCCAAGTTATGGATTGTTGTCTCGATGGGGCGTCATCGCCTATGCAAACTCGCTGGATACTGTGGGCATCTTTGCGAAGAACGTCCATAATACCCAAGATTTATTCAACCTGCTCAATAAACATGACCCGCAAGACCCTACATCCATATCTCTATCATCTCGAGCACGTCTTAGATCTAGCGAGGATATCCCGAAGTCGCTGCGAATCGGCATCCCAATTGACTACAATATCGCGACTCTAGATCCCGCCGTTCGCAGCGCTTGGATACATGCATTGAAAAAACTGTCAGAAGTTGGCCATGCATTGCATCCTATACGGCTACCAGCAACACAGCACGCTTTATCGGCATATTACATACTCGCACCAGCCGAAGCATCCAGCAACCTCGCCAAATACGACGGTGTTCGGTATGGGAGCAGGGCAGATGGACCTGATGGGACGGCGGAGAGTGTTCTCTTTGCAAACACTCGCGGAAAAGGCTTTGGCTCAGAAGTACAACGCCGCATTCTGTTGGGGACGTTCTCGCTCAGCGCACAAGCCATGGACAACTACTTCATCCAAGCACAAAAGGTCCGTAGGTTGGTGCAGCAGGATTTTGACAATGTGTTTTCCAAAAGCAACCCATTACAACGCGACGAAGAGGCCACGAAAAAGGAGGGTGAAGGTGTGGACGTGTTGCTCTGTCCGACCACACCCACTCTCGCTCCCTCCTTATCAGAAGTCCAAAACCAGGACCCTATCCAGACCTATATGAACGATGTATTCACAGTGCCAGCCAGTCTTGCCGGCCTACCAGCAATCAGCGTGCCCATTTCAATGAAGAGTGAAACGAAAGACTTTCAAAACAGCGTAGGTATTCAGATCATCGGCCAATACGGCGACGACCACCTGGTCCTACACGCGGCCGAGGCCCTTCAACGCAAATGCAAATCCCATCAAAACTATGCAGGACCTTACATGACAGCTTGGGGATATAGCAGTTTAAGAGATGCCACCACCCAGGAACGCAAGGAGTGGACCGTCTCGCAGCAGAATTAGGCGTCACCATTGCCGAAGCCATGCCTACTGGAAAAGAACGTCAATTACAGCAGTGCTAAAAGGTCAAGCAGCTACTGCTCAGCGCCCTCGGAGCCCGGCACCTGAAACGAGCTACAGACGACCACAACATGCCATACGACTTCTACATCAGACAATTCCTAGACGAGACCAACCCTCTAGCAGCCGAGAAATTGCTTAGCAAAAAAACTCATGGGTATATGGTTTCCGCTTGAGAGGCCAGGCTTGCCATGCTGGAACCTGCAGGCGCCAAGTGGTAGTCGACGAGGAAGGACAATGAACGCTTTGTAGAGCCCCTGGAGGAAGGCGATCACTGGATAGATGAAATGGGACACTGGGGAAAAAGGAAGGAATAAGCTGTAAATAAGCATTGTTGTACACCACATCAAACATCACACATCACGAGCCAAGCAGTGTTTCTTCCAACGAATGTCCTTTATTGATTGGTTCTATCCTTCCTCCCAGAGCTATCTATGCATTGAATGCTCACAGTATATCCAGTCTCCAATGGGGTTCTTGACGCTGATTGGAGCGGTGCCGCAAGGGGCGAATTTAGTGCTGGGTATATATTAGCCAGACATACACATGCGCCGCGAATCGCACACATACCGAGCAAGAACTGCACGAGCATCCAGCGCAGTCACCAGAGCACTTGCAAGTGGAGCAATCGCTATTTCGCCAGTCAGCTGAAGTCCTGTCCCACAGTCCATCACGGTGCTACCGCTAGACCCAAAGCAAGCAAAGACAAGCCTTGGAGGACTTATCGCCGCTCGCAAACCACATACCAGGGAGACATATTGGGGGTATTGATTGGGTGGGTTTGGCTGGGGAAAAAAAAAAAAAAAAGCGGTAGTGGTGTGTTGGTGTGTATGTAGAGTTGGTTCGATGAGCTGGGTGGCCATCAGGGTACGCAACGGGAGGGGTTTATATATGGGCAGGCTGTCCACGAACCTGCCTGGATCATGCGCTTCCTCCTTCCTCCTCGGAGCTGGTGTCACAGCGACACATGGAATCGCCTACGTACCGCATTGCTCCACTTCGACGGCACACAAGACCGAGCGACACGGAGGCCAGGCCATGGAAGGACATTGGCGATGGCTGAGTGGTCACCCCACACTATGTGTTGGAGAGAGCCTGGTGGTCATGGTGGGCTAGCCTGATCCTGGGGTTTCCGCCGCTCTGGAGAGCGTGCAGGGTGTTGGACCGAGTCGCGTATTCACTGCTTTTTGTTGAAGAGTTGGACGCCGGGTTGGATTGGGGCGGCCTGTAGGATAACATGTTTGCTTCATTGTTGCCCTAGAGCTTACATAGTGCTTTCACGATAGCCTATAACAGTAAAACGACGCACACCATTGTCATGCGCATGTGTAAACGATGCCGTGTAGATTGCTCACAAGACCCGCTTGGCTGGGTCCTACGGGCGGATCGGTAGTGGGAAAGCGTGGGTAGAAGCTTAGTTTGGCTTGTTATCGATGGTTACGTTATGTAGGGCATCCTGGACGTTGGTATCCTATGGCATGTTTGACCCCGCTCGTACTGCTGTCTATGTTGGCGATATGCATGCATGCCTAGAGCATCTAGTCTTGTTGCATCAGTCCTTAGACTACAGCTCAGGCTAGTATTAGCATGCTTGGGACACCAATCAGATGGTTACGCTACTCTACGTAGCTGAGCCCAACGAGCAGCACGTGGGAAGTGTTTCCGGATCGTCGGCGGCTACATCGGGGTGACGCGGTACTTTGACAAAGGTATCCCACGCGGAATGCTGAAGCTAGATACATCACGAAGGTCTCTTTCAAGTACATCTTACCGACTGGTTCGGAGCATTTTCCCATAAGTGGTAGTGCGAATCGAACGTGGCTAAGTCAGCTGAGATGCACATGATAAGCTACGGGGGGCACGTTTCAATTTTGTGAAGATTCACTTGTTCCACGTCGAAGACCTGAATGAAATCTTTGGAACGGAGAGCTTTGTGGTTCAAGGAAAGATCTATAGTCAAAGGCAAACAGCGGTTGAATTATATGTCGAGATGCTGTCGTATATCATCTCCAAGCCTCCATTCATCCTCTCGTATAGTCCTCTCAAGTGGACTGTGTACATCATCGTTTTCATCGCTCCGTCGACTCACACCCGTACTTGAGCTAGCTATTGTTGCATCGCATACGCTTCCACTCGTGCTCTTAGTTCTCTTCTTCTTGAACCAACTTCGCTTAGATTTTGTACTTGCTGCATCTGTGTCTGAAGCTATCGATGCAGCGTTCTCGCGGTCATCTACCAATGTTGGGACAGCACTGGAGGTTACACTGAGATTTGAAGAGAGCGTGGTCAGGTGGTTGGGATCTGGCGATGCTGTGTCTTCAACAGGGACTCGCTTTGGTGTAGGAACTGGAGTGACTTCTGTTGATGGTGTGGCTTCGACAAGCTCGGCATCGCGGTACCATTTTCTTCGACGGGTGTAGCGGCCCCAGCCATCTTGACCTCTTTTTCCATCTCGCCACTAATAGCGTATTAGTCTTCTATATGCAGCACATAATCCACAAGACTTACTTTATTATCGTAGTATATCCATCCAATGTCATCTTTAGAAATACTTTTGTCTGTCTTGTCTTTTTCTCCAGTTTCAATCTTCCACTCGCTGCCCCTGACCCACCGCCACCGCGACTGGCCTCCTTCAACTTCGGGTAGCTCGAACTCGTCTCTCGGTGGCACAGCATTCAAATGCTCGTCTGTCCAGGATGCACGCTCATAGGCAAGCATCGAAGATGTCCACCCTATACCCAACCAACGGCGTTGGTTCTCATATATGGAAAAGGTGAAACGGACGCCAGTAGATTCCGGTCGGCGTTTAGCCGCCAATGATGCTGCTACCTCTTGTGTACTCTTCTTACGAGGGGGCAGTGGTGGGACCCCCATTTTGTCTGTAGGAATGTGATCACCAAAGTTCAGTCCCGTGATGAAGGCACAGGTTCGACGAATCGTCTTTGACCTCCACAAAAGCGTACGTGTTACACGAGCTGGGCGTGAATGCCAGCTGAGCACGACTGTACCAACTGCTAGAACCACTCGCTTGGTGGAGAGAATGTAGAAAGGAGGCAGAGTGAACAAGATCCAGATTGGGAGCACGAACAAGATGCGAATGAAGAGAACAGTCAACGCTGGCCTCGTTGTGGCAGAGGTTGCAGTCCTTTGTGTGGAGAGGAAGTCGGTCAAGCGTAGAAAGGGGTCGAGGAGGATGTTGCAACGCGAAGTAAACAGCTTCAGGCAGTCGACAATTTCTTCCAAGCTCTTGTGGTGCTTTATGTCGCTGTCGGACTCTGCTCGCTTGTGACCCTTCTGTCCTTTCTCTCCAGTCCACCCTGTTGAGGACAGTGGGGAGTATCTTCGCGTGTACATGCCTAGAATCAAGCATGACACGACGATAATAGGCCCCGCATATCTTGTCACCTCGTCGCCATACATGGCTATCGCCCAGAAGCTCGCGACCAGGAGAAAGCTCTCCCATGGATCTCCGGTTGTCCATGTCAATAAGCCAGCCAGTCTATTCAGTGGCAAGATAAAAGGGTGTGAATATGCAAGTACGCGGGTGATCTGAGGAGGTGTGGCAGCGAGCAAAGGCGATTTCTGGTGCACTAGGATTGCGGAGCGAAGTTTGGTCTGCGGTGTGGACTGGCCCAGAGTGGAGGGAGAGAAGGTGGCATAGGTGGGTGGGTTGGCATCACCGGAAGGCAGCGCTGACGACCCTTCGTTGGATGTGAAGGAGTTTAGAGGGCCGGACATGTGCTCTAGCCAAGGAATATCTTGTGCCGTGTAAGCATCGTGTGTGGAGAGCGATGTAGAAGTCTGAAATCGGAGACCAACCTAGTGCTGCCATGCATCCAAACGTGCGTCATAGGGCCGCGCGCGTGAGGCTGAGAGCCACGTTCGCTGAGCCACACGTTCCAGAGACGGGGCGACGTACTACGCACAAGCAAAATATAGCCGGCAGATCAAAGAGATATCAAGTTGACTGAATGAATTTACATGCCTGTGTGCGGCTACTTGTGGTCGGCTGGCACCTTTGTGCATGTGAAGACCTAAGCCCTAGGCCTCCGAGGCGTCATGTCATTTCCTCTCACATCCAACTGCAAAGTGCTCTACATCTTGATAGGACGGAAATTTAGCCCACAGAGAAGCCGTTGGTTTCGCCTTATCATATCTACAGACTACAGCTACCGTGGAGTTCACAAGCAGAGGGTTGATCGTTCGCCAGGATGCCACTTTGCGATCGCAAGGCTATTGGCTGGCAGTGCACATCACGTGATGGCGCTCGCGCGGAGCGAAGCCGATCTTTTCAGAAAACCATCCTCTGCCACTGTTCAAGAGTCTGGAGACGGCCACGCCCTGCTCAAGATATTCCCCACAGCATCATTGCATGCGTTTTTACCCCTTCCACACACACCAATGGTACGTTGCCCATTTCATGGCGCACATGGCTCCATCTAATCTTCTCAGGCCCACCGCGTAATAACACAAGTCGTCTTCTCTGGCGCCCGAATAATAGGCCGCGCAGTTTCAGAATCGTACCGTCAAGCGGCTGCCGCACAGAAATATGCTGCCGCAAACCAACAGAGCGGCGGCAGTGGAAGCACCTTCTCCTCCTCCAACATCACTATGGACGAAGCGTGCAAGATTCTACATGTCGGACCAGGCAAAATGGGCAATATAGAATTGGAGGCTGTCACAGAGCGCTTCAAACGACTGTATGACCTCAATGACCCGAAGAAGGGTGGCAGCTTCTACCTGCAGAGCAAAATCTTGAGGGCAAGAGAGAGGATTGAGAGGGAACTGGAGGGCCATCGGAGAATGGCACAAAGAGAGGAGGAGTTAAGAGAGGGCTTCAAGCCAAAATTCACCAAGGACGAATGATCTGAGCGATATATGTATATATACGCCACGGCCTGGCCCGCAAGATTTGGTGTCTGCATACATTCGGCGTTTGGTGCTTTTTCGGAGCGGGTCCACTTGTAGATGTACACGTAGCTCGATATAGTTGTCTTAAATACTGTACCATTATTACAAACCACCCTCGCTGAATTGGGCGCAGAGCAAAGTGTGGTCTTGTTGCGTGAAGGCGGCGATGGGAGTCTGGGTGTGACTGCATCATGACTGTGCACGGGCCGGCTTCAGACCTTTCTCTTGGCGCACTGGATCAACAAATTCGCGCCGTTGCCTTCGCCTTGTCTCTTGTCACCCCAACCCGCGCAAAACAGTAACACGCGCACCATTCTCCAAGACCTAGTCGCCTCCACTCAACCAACAAAGCGACAGAATGGCGGACTCCTATCGCCCTGCGCGACCCGATCGCGACAGGCCCGCTGCGCTCGCAGATAGAATGACGTTTGGCAATGGTGACAACTACCGACCGGGTGGCCAGCCTCAAGCATTCACCTTCGAGTCGAACCACCAAGCGCTGCACTTTCCTCCATCGGGTCCTGCCAACCCAGGCTCGCGCGCTCCCGCCAGAGGCGGCCGTAGAGAGCCACGCAACCGCAGAAATGTTGAAAACCATGGCACGGCGCATCATGGCAGAAACAGTGATCGTAGAAACAACCCGAGGGGCCCTCGTCGTGGCGGGCGTCCTCGTCCACCCGCTCCTCATGAGCGCGCCCTACTTAAGCATCAGGATCAAGGCGGCCCTGAGCGCACCTATGGTGTTTCCAACGGGCCTAATCGCTTCAGAGACTTAGACAGCATGTCAGACCATGAAGAGGCTGACATGGACGTTGAGACGGATACGGATGCCGACTCTGACGTGCCAAGTACGCAGACTAGCAAACACAAGGTTGCCCGAACTCAGGTGGCTCGCGCCGATGGCGATTCGGTGCCAAAGTGGTCTAATCCTGATCCGTACACCTCTCTACCGCCCCCCAGCGAGACCACTGGAGTAAAGAGAGACGTTGTCCAGCTAATTCGCAAAGCCAAGAACCAAGCTGCTGAAAAAAGCGTTGGAAATGGTGCTGTTGCCGCCAATGATGATTTCATCTCTTTTGTTGACGAAGATGATGACAATGACGATGACAATGACGATGACGAAGATGGCGAAGTTATCGACTTACCCGGCTTGCATACTTATGAAGTCAATAGGCGTGTTGTCGGCTCTATGAATGACATCGGTCATATTAGCCATCCAATTGACCACCCATCTGAACGGAAGACAGGTCATAAACGCAAATTTGTCGCAGATGTGGCTATTGTCTCAGATTGGGTTGCTTCACCACGATCGACTTCATCACCGTGGGTCAGAGATGCACAGGTATACGACCACCTTACTAGTGAACCAAAGAAATGGTAAGCTCACATGATAAGGCCATTCTCAAGACTTTGTAAGCAGCATACTGACAAGTACAGGCTCCACAACGAGATTCTCGATTTCTACGACTTCGTTCAACCAACGTCGTTTGAACACGACGCCCGCCACAAGCTGGTTCAGCGCATATCAGGTGCATTGAGCAAACATGGGTTTTTCCCTCAGGACACCGGTCGCATACTCTGCTTTGGCTCCTTTCCAGCTGGGCTGTACTTGCCAACTGCAGATATGGATCTAGTATATGCCTCAGACAGGCACTTCAATGGCGGTCCTCCAGCATTGGATGCACATCACGATAAAGGTATTTTCAAGAAAACTCTCTTCAAGGCATCTAATAGACTTAAGCATTTGGGCATCGCCGACAATGCTTTTGTCATTGCCAAGGCCAAGGTTCCTATCATCAAGTTTCAGGACAGAATCACACGCCTTGACGTCGACATTTCGTTTGAGAACCTCAGCGGCGTACAAGCACAGGCAACTTTTGACCAGTGGAAACGTGAATATCCAGATATGACCTTCCTAGTGGCTTTAGTGAAGCAGTTACTTGCCATGCGAGGGCTCAACGAAGTACACCATGGAGGATTAGGAGGTTTCAGTATAATCTGCCTAGTCGTCAGCTATATTCAACATCACAGCACGACAGACAACCTTGGAGAATGCTTTCTTGGCTTTCTCGAGTATTATGGGAAGATCTTCGACCTTGCCAATGAACGTATTCAGATGCACCCACCTGCCATTGTGAAAAAAGTGAGTTACACATTTCCCACTCGGATAAGCCTGTAAGGAGTATCATACTGACATCCTGCAGACGAAATTCGGCATCGACGGTCGCGAAGAACAGCCCACGGGCTTATCTATTCAAGACCCAAATAGGCCTGAAAATAATATTTCTGGTGGCTCTCACAAGGCTGTGAATGCGTTCAGAGCTTTTGCAGCTGCTCATGACACTCTAACTGATCGCATGAATGCTGTGGCAGCTGGTCAAAAAATTGGGCCTAGTATCCTCGACTGTGTGCTTGGTGGTAACTACGACTCCTACATCGAGCAGCGTCGTCATATGAAGTCCCTCAGGTAAGCTGTTCTGTCGCCTAGGATAGGTGGCAAGGATGGTATACGACATTTTAAGTGCTTGGTTCGAAGGCGTCTACTTACACAGCGTTGAAATCAGGGACCAATCCTCACCCAAAGGCAAGTATACGCACGTTGAGATAGAGGAGGGATGGAGTATGTTGCAACGAGTGTGGACGATTTGAATTACGAAATGTCCTGGCTGTGCACAATAGCGCCTCGTCAGACCGGTATGGTTTTAGCAGGCCATCGGAACGGAGTTATAGGGGATTGAACGGGCTGAGGCAAGTATGTCTGCATCAGCGCAGCCTGCTTACTTTGTCGCCAGCCCAGGCGGATTTTTCATGTTCAACGATACCCCAAGCCAGCTCTGTCCACTAGACACCTTTACTCTACACGATACTCGAACTCGACCCTCGGAACGGACGCTTCGCCGATCGGCCAGATTGTCGATCCATGTTGTCGCTTCCGCCAGCCTCGATATGCGCATAGCCTACCGATCGCCCCCGTGGCATCCGTCCGACTCGTTTCGATCGTCGCTTCTCCGATTAGTCTTACATTTACCATGAAAGCATGTACATGTACATTAAATGTTCCCCCTTCGTAGTATCTTCTTCAACTGCTCTTTCTTCTGTCCCAACTTCCATGCTAACACTAACCTCTTGGCTTCTTACTAACCTGTACCTGGTGTGGGCAAGGTACTTTCTTGCATTGTTGGATTTTTACTATACGGCGTTTCCTCTTCTGGGAATACCTGTATCGCCGGCATCGACACGTCTTTTATCACCGAGTTGCACGCCGTGGGTGGGCGCTCGAGGATGGATGGCACTTGCTTCGCCTGGTACATGAAAAAGGTATGATTGATTGAGAAATTCAGAAGGGCTTTTCAATCCCCAACACCACGCTGGTGATAGTCATGCTCGAGATTATTTTATCACATCACGCAGGTAACTGTATACCTACCATCCAGCCCAATACATGTTCCTCAGCCAATATATCTTCCGTATTTTGACAACGCTCACAACTCCTTCTTACTCTCTGGCGCCGTCTCATTTTGCACGTTCTCAATCAAGCTCCTCGCCACAGCAGCAGTCTCCCTCCACCCCTTCTGGTGACTCCAGAACTGTGACTCAGGCGTCGTCGCCCGCAGACTACCTTCTCTCGCATCCTCCTCGAGGCTCTTCCTTGAGATCTCAGCGGCCCCCTGTGAGAGCGTAGGTAACTTCCTCAAGGCATCAAGATTCTCTTCAAAGTACCTTTTGCGCACGAGGAACCGCTCGCGGCGCTCCTTTTGCAAGCCGGGGGAGTCGATTTTGGAAATGACGTGACGGACGGTGAGGCGCAGGACGATGAAAAGGTGTTCAGCGAAGAAGACGGTGAGCAGGAGAACCCAGAGTTGGATGTTGGAGGGGTTGCCGTCGGGGCCGGTGGTGCTGTGGTAGAACATGTAGACGAGGGCGGAGGTGGTGATACTGCCGAGCCAGGTGAGGAAGGAGAGCGAGTCAAGCCAGGGGCCGATGGTGTCCGCGCGCCAGGGGGTAGGGCGCTGCATCTCGACGCAGATTTTCATGGCGTCGGTGCGGAGCTCGAACCAGTCGTTGATGAGGAAGGATACAGCGGTTGGGGGCCAGACGACGGAGAAGAGAGAGAGGTAGCCAAACTGGAGAACCATTTCGCGGAGGTCAGTTGTGACGTCGTAGACATCGAGTTCGGCTTCTTTGCGCACACGCTCCAAGAAGGCTGCATCTTCTGGTGGATCATTGGCAGAGACGGCAGCCCCGCCGGATTGCTTTTCTTTGAGCCATGCTAAACCGCGGCGTTTGAGGTAGGGCACAACCAGCTCCATGCCGAAGTTGACGACTTGGGCAGTGACAGTGAAGTAAATGACTTGTTTGCGAAGACGATCGGGGTTGATGCTCCAGCTAGGATTGGTGTGGTGAAGTTGCTTTTCATCCTCAGCAAATGGTCTAACAGCCACATTGAAGACATCGAGATATGGTACAATAACTGTCCCGAATGGAACATAGACAAAGGCGGTCAGGAAGATTCCGAGGTAGGATAGGATGAAGTTCATGACGAATATCTTTCGGGTATATGCAGTATCATATTCACCTTGGGTCTCGTAATTTTCGAATTTAGTAAGCTGGGTGGCGAACTGTGTGAGGAGAGTGGTGAGTATAGGATTAATAATGGTGAGGATACAAGTAGGGATAAAGACCAGGACGCTCTTGAGTGGGCCTTTATAGACTTCCGAGATGAAAACTTCAATGCCAAAGCAAGTTGCAATGACAGTGCCCAAGCAAAAGATTACGGTAAGAGCGAACGGTATCTGCAGCAATTGTCGTTGGAAGCGCTTGCTTGAGGCGAAGAAGCCGACTTTCTCGCCAGTAATAGGGTCGGTCACAATCTTCTCAGGCTCGAAGTGTCTATGTCGAACATCAATCTTAGATACGCCTCGCACGCCCCAGCGAACGGCCAAGTCAGTTTCCTGATGCCTCCAGTACTCAGTGAAGACGGTGCACCAGACAGCATTTAGAAGGCCATAGATGGGCGAAAAGGAGCCGAGAATTAGCCAGGAAGCGAAGCCGAAGACGGCAGGAAAGAGGAGGAAGGAGAAGTAGGATTGTGTGAAAGCAAAGTAGAAAGCAATCTACACAAGTCAGCATATGCATCAGGAGCTAGAGTGGCGTACATACCTTTTCCCCTAGCCGATTACGAATGTCATCCAGATCCTCGGCCTGTAAAAAGTAGGACGATGTCCATTTCTTGATCCAATCCTTGTTGTAGGCGCGGTCATGCAGGGCGAATATGGCCTCAACACCCTCCCACTCGCCTTCCTTGGGTGTGATGCCAGCACCACCCTCATGGACAGGATTTGTGATTAATTGGTAGATGATTCGAAGGCGCTCGGCTTCGTAGAGGGGCTCAGCTTCGAGGGCTTCGCGCGTCTCCTTGGGGGGCGCGGCAGCTCGCACACCGTGGATCCAGTCGCGTACTCTGCGTGTTGTCAGTATTGGAAATCTTATATAATATGAAGTAGACATGAGGCTGGACTTACCTTGATCTGTACACTTCTCCAAATAGGTGTTCATCGGACGCGACCCTGACGAAGAGAAGCACCGACTGGGCCTCGCCATTGCGGACCTCTGTTTGCAAGCCAACGCTAGCCAGCGCTTCGCATAGCTTCTCGAACTGCGCAATGGCCTTTGCTTTGTCTACGGCATTAGGTCAGCCCTCAGGCCAGCAATACACCCCCTCACTTGACATACCTGTCTTTGCAAAGCGATAGCTGATGACATAGTCGACGTCCAGATTAGACTGGAGCGCCGAAGATTTGGTCATGGCGGCCAAGGAGGTTGAGTTGTCAATCAGCGCGTACTTGAGGTTGTAGATGTTAGAGGAAAGGCGAGAGATGGGCCCTGGTGGCTGTGGCCGCCCCTCATTTTGGCGCGACATTGATTCCAAGAAGTTGCTCTCATGGTCCAATTGACGTCAGCGTCGTGTCAGGCTTAGCGCCCTCTTGGCCCTGTTCAGTCTAGCCCAGTCTTTCCCCAACACCACTGCCTACTGCATACTATCCCACATGCGAGAAATAGATACATAGGTACTCACAGTACATCAAACATCACACGCAAGAAGATTGGCCCTCGCCCTTCTCCATAATGCTTCCGGTTCAAAATGTTGTACCAAATATACACTATCAATCGTACACTTTGCCTCACCACAAAACTTCACAGTTACACATCCTCGTCTCCTCATAGTCTTTCCATGTCCGGTCGCCCTTTACCACCTCCGGCAACTCTTTTCTATGCCAAACCGTTGCAAATCTCCTCGCGTCGTCTTTGCCCTCAAACTCAATCAACCACCTATTGTACACGCGGTTCATAACAAGTTGGTTCAGTATCTTCGGCTCGTCAGCGCCCTCATCTATCTCTCCCTTCATCGATGCGCTGATATTCGGATCATCAAACTCGAGCTTCATCTTGCTCGTATCAGAACTAGCCAACTGGTCGTGATCCCAATGTCCGTATGCGCGTGGATTAGCGGTTGATACAGGTCGCAGACGTGTCTTCAGGTTGATTCTATCTCGCAAGCGGTAAATCGAAGTATAAGATTCGTTGCGTAGGCCGAGTGGCACACCTCGAGTGTAAGCGTCGCGCGAAAATATTCTGAAGAGGTCCGAGCTACTTGGTTCATAGCCCTCAATGTGCATCAAGACCTTGTGAATGCGGTGCCCCTCATTGTCGACATCAGGGACAACTGGTGTATATCCGCCTTGCTCCACCAGTACACGCAGAGCCGGGTGATAGGGTTGCATGATTATACGCAGTGTCAGAGCGTGCTCGGTTGGTTTGATGAGGTAGGATGATGTCACTGCATTAATGTCTTCTCCATCTTCGAGGAAACCCTTTGGTGCAGGCATGGCGGAAAGGATGCTAGATGGTCGATGGAGAGCAGCTAGCTTGTGGAGACGGGAGGCATTTTTTTGATATGCGCGTGCAGATTCCAGTGTGTCAAAGAGAAGATAATACAACGGTAGTCGCTCGAGACTGATAGGATCGCGGCCGGGAAATATCTTATAGAATTGGCCATCACGACTCCACGTATCAATATGCTTGCCCTTGGGGACGAGTCGTTGGAAGTCGGCTTCTAACAACTCAGTGCTGCAGTGTTCAAGCTGCAAAACAGTAACCTTTTCTCCGCTTTTCTGCAAAGACTCGGTTACTTTCTCTCGCAGGGTCTTGGGGCGGTCGACAAGTTCTTTACGAATTAAGCCTCTCGATTCTGGAGGCTCAAGCTTCGGGTACTGGTCCCGTTTCTCCTTGGGCTTAGATGGAGACAGCGTGCTCACTTCTGGGAAAAGCTCTTCAAACAAGGATTGCTCACCGACTTCTTCGGTCTGAGAAGGCGCGGGTTTTGGAGGCGGCGTATCCTTTGGTTGAGGCATTTCTGTAAAATCGGTTGCCTGTCCCGAGTGGGATGAGTCAATGGACGCATCCAACGTGGAACTCATCCGAACACTAGCTGAAGATTTGGCATGTGAAACTTTCGAGGACTTCGTTGGTCGCGACTGAGTTTGGTTCTGACGTGCAAGCTGCTGATCGGCGTTATCCTCCAGTTGCTCAGAAATTTGCACATCGGATTTTCTAGCTTTATTCTTCAAGTGATGAGAGGCTGTATCAGGTAGTATTGATGTGCTCGGAGTAGTATCCGGCTCAGTTAAAGCTTGCTTCGGGTCTTTGGAGGTGGAGGCATCAGCCTGCTTTCCATCTTGTATTGATGCATTCGGTACTGAAGGGCCACTAAATTGAGACAAGATCTTTATCATTCTGGAGTCGTTCTCTGAAATGGCTTCGCGAGTGATCTCTTCCATGCGGGCACGGACCTTGGTAGCAATTACAGCTATTTTAGGAGATGCCATGCGCTCGAGCTTTCGGCCAGCTTGTCCAAGGATGAGCGTCGACTGGCGATATCTCTCGTTGGCTAGGGCAAGTTCTCGCATTTCACCTCGCACGATGTACATGATAGGGCATCTCCGGTAGTTTCCGAGCACCCGAGTTGTCTGCCCGTCCCGTTGTTCCAAGGCCTCCCGTCCTACTGCGACGAGACGTTTTTCGATCAAAGAACATATGGGCATGGCTAGTCGAGGCATACTTCTGTCCAGCGCATTGGCCATATTTATGAGCTCATGAATGGATTTACGATACCCTGCTGTAGCATTCTCAAGCACAAGCGACACATTTCGTCTATCTGCTTCTGTCTGTTCAGACTTTGCGACGCGTGCTGGGTGCGCCACAGGAGGGACATTGGATGGCGCCAGCGATAAAGGCGGCGGGCACTCTGGTTCCGGTTCTAGAGAAGGATTTCTGGAGGCAGAAAAGAATGACAGCCTCTCCACAGTCGCATCCCACCAGTTGCTCTTAGCCTTCTGGTCCGACGCGTTCGCGGCCTGCTGATGGTCATGGCCGGCGGTTGAAGGCTTGTCGTGGGGCGTCGAGTACGCGCGGCGGGCATGTGGGACGCCCCATGGAGGTTGACATAGCCGCAGATGTCGAGGGAGCAGCGGCGGTGGCATCAATTGCTAGTCTGCGGCACATTGCAAGCTTCACACATGTTGCTCTCGGCGTGTCCAAGCTTCACCAAACTTTTGCAATTTGCGCCAAGAACTAGTTGCCTCAACTGAGCCTAGGCCCTTGTCGACTTTCATCCATTCCTCCACTCAAGGGACAAAAACCATGGACTCATATATTTAACCCACACCCTTTCCCATGGCAACTGCTGCAGCATTTGCACTGCGCCCATTGGAGCGCAATCCTCTCAGCGCCGCAGGCAATGCCCTTGAAGGCGCATTCCGAGTCTACCTCTCGCAGAGAGAACAGAAGACTTTGGCTCTGGCCAATGGTGATTTGGTCCGCCTGAGAACATCAGCTGGCTTTAAGGGCTATGCTGTGGCCTGGCTGGCGTCACAGACTAACCCTGGAAATAAACCCATAGCAAAAGTCACCGACCTTCTTCGTGAACAATATGGCCTGTCTCTCAACGACCCTATCTTCGTCAACAAAGCCACTGATTCCTGGAAACCTCTCAAGTCCATCGAGGTGACTTTACCGGATTCTGCAGAGCCAAAGTTCGCCTCACAAGACGAGCTCCTTTATTGGGTTCGGTATGCGTTAGGTAGGGTAGGCCACACATTTCCCAGATATCACTCTTGGACTAACCAGATCAGTTGATCTTGACATTGTCCTCCCTGGTTGCACTTTCCCCGTTCAGCAAAAGGGGCCCAGGAGCCAGCAAAAGAATAGTAAATTTCGGATAAACGTGAAATCTATCAACCCTTACCCGGATGAGAAACATGCGGTTTACTTTGATCCCGTCAAGACTCAGGTTACTATTTCAGGCGATGCCACTCCTGTAAGACGCCCACTATCTCCTTCGGGAGTTTTACAACTGAAGACGGATGGGATTGGTGGCTTGTCCGGCCACATTGCAACCATCGATAGAACCCTTTCGTTTTTCACAAATGTAGCTCTCAACATGTCCGATCAATATCTGCTTGGCCCTACCGCTCTCCTCTTTCATGGCCCAGAAGGGACTGGCAAGAGTCTCTTGTTGGAGCGACTCGCAGAGTGCCAGTGGCAAGAGGTGTATCGAATCAATCTTGAAACGCACCCAAAAGGCCAAATAAAGGGCGTCGTTGACATATTTGAAGAAGCCCGCGAAAATCAGCCCAGTTTAATTGTAATGGATAATCTAGATAAGTTTCTTGAAAAAGCTGACGTTCTAGTCAATAGATTGAGGTCTGAAATAGCGAAGTTAGAGGGAAGCCAAGTTGTTGTTGCCGCAGCGGCTCGCAGTGTGTACGACATTGACACAAGCCTTCGAACAACTTCAACTTTCAAAATTGAACTCGAGTTTTTCGCTCCAAACGTCATGCAGAGGGAAGATATACTTCGTCAGATCCTAGGACCAGGTCGAAACCTTGTCAACATAGATTTCCCTAGCCTGGCAGCACGCACACACGGTTTTGTCGGTCGCGATATTCATAAATTATGTGGTCTAGCAAGAAACCGGCGCGTGCAAAGGGCTTACGAGTCTCTAGATGATGATCAAAAGGCGTCTCTAGGGGAAATCCTCGAAAAGACCGATTTTGTAGCACAAGAAGATTTTGATGCTATAATCGATCAGGTACAGCCTACTGTTCTGAAGGAGAGCATTCTTGAAGTGCCTAAAGTAAAGTGGGCAGACATCGCTGGCTTGGACCATGTTCGCGCTTTACTTGAAGCCATCACCATTCGCCCCTTTAAGGTTGGTTGCTCTCCTCAAGTAAAACAATAGGGTAACGAGACTAACAAATTCCAGTATCCGGACCTTGATGTTAAGTTTGGAGGACCACAGTCGCGTAAAGGTGTGTTATTGTATGGGCCTCCGGGCTGCGCAAAGACCCTGATTGCCCAAGCGGTCGCGACTGAGAGCAATCAGAATTTTCTTGCAGTTAAAGGCTCGGAACTCATAAAGATGTATGTGGGCGAATCCGAGCGAGCTATTCGAGATATTTTCAGACGAGCGCGCGCAGCGAAGCCATGTATTATATTCTTCGACGAGATTGACTCCATTGGCAAATCACGCGAGAAGACGCAGGACAGCGGCTTGAATGTTGTTACAACGCTCCTTAACGAGATGGACGGGATCGAGGCTCTCAAGGATGTCTTTATCATCGGGGCAACGAATCGACCTGACATACTAGACTCTGCGCTGATCCGCACGGGTAGATTTGACGCGCACATTCATATTGGGCTTCCAGTCGAGGAAGCAAGGAAACAAATTCTCCATATTCACACTAAGAAGAGACCTCTATCTGACGATGTTGATCTAAGTGTCATTGCTGCAAAAACCGAGGGCAGCAGTGGCGCTGATATAGGCGGTCTTTGCGCGGTTGCTGTTGAGCTAGCAATCTCAGATTACGAAAAGGCTCCATCCAGCAAGCCGATGGTCCGCATGTGCCACTTTGAGCAAGCACTAAAACAACATGTTCCACATACAGTCAAAGAGGAAGCTGAACGGTATCGGAGCTGGCGACCAGGAAGATCGCTGTCTGAAGGCCAATAAGAACGCACCCTAGATTCAACGGCAGATTTTAGAATTCTGCCGAGATTCTATGCATGAGATCACCTGGCCCAGGCAAGCAGCATGCCTGATTACAACCTTCGAGCTGAGACGCATGATGGGCGATGAATTTCTGGGCTCTTGTGATACGTATTAGCCGCCTGAAGGCGCAGACATGCACATGTTGTGCAACCCAGCGTTCGTGGGCTTTGTGCTCGGTGTAATTTTGGCCGCGCAGCTACGTGTTTGCTTATACACAGCTAGAAATTGGTAGCAATCTTAGAGCGCGTCCGAAGGATCGCGTCTGGATGTTGACTTGCGTAGGTGTCTCATTTCCGACTGATTATGTCAGACTACTAACTTTCGTACTCCAACGATCTGCCATGCAAACATTGTGTCCGTGGGATTTGCGCATTGTTTGTCGTGGCTTACTGTGACAGTGGTGGCGAGCTGGTGGATCCTCAGATGTCTATTTACAACCGTGTACCGCCAGGTAGAGAACTCATTTCAAGCAGAGCCACTGTTTGCTGTTGAAGAGGTTGAGAGGACCCTTGGCAGCGGATAGCGAAATTACATGCGGCACGGCCTCACTTTGAAACTGGGGTACGTGCTCACTCCACCATCTCTGCTGCAAGGTTCAGGAACAGCCGCCTTTGGCTTGTTCCCACACACCGTTAGATACCGTGATACAACGCTTGCCAGAGAATCCTCGTTGCCGGTCATGGATGGCACTGGTCGTACCACCAATCAGAGTCATCCTTCCCGCACTACCACGGTGGATCTTTGGTGCCCCGGCCATTCTGCCCTCGTGCAATCTTTCCCTAACGCCTAGTAACTACGTCGTCGACGGGTTGATTGCCGCTGGCAGACGGCTCTGGGCCCTGGTAAATGTGGGTGCCAGGTTGTTTCCTGGGCCCACTGATGAAGATGATGGCTCAAATCCCGCTGCTCATCGCCTCCCCTCCACTCTTTCACCTTTTTGTAACCACGCGTCGCTGGCCGTACAAACTCTTTGCTCTTTGGGCTGTCCATTCCTTTTATTCAAAAATCTAAATTCTCTTCTCCACTCCTTTCTTACTAACTCCCTTCCTGATACCCACTAACGACCTGAAACCGCCATGCCAGGATTTCTATCGAGGTCGAAATCTATGCGACTTCTGAAAGGTCACCGAAAGGACGCCCAGCAACAGCAGGTCCAGATTTCAATGCCGCATGTGGGCACTTCTCAAACAAATGACAGATACCTATATGCTCCACCAATCTCGAGAGCAGGAGGTTTAGAGACTCCAGATATAGCAATCCGGCCGAGTACATCTGGAGGGCCAGGAGATCGCAGGACATTGTTCCACATGAAAACAAATCCCGCCCCATCCGTCTATTCTCAGAACGACCTTACCTTCTCACTACCTGCAAACTCAACCGAAGTACTCTACACTGCACAGGTTACAGATTCATCGGAGGGAATTATTGGGATCGCTCTGGGCAGTCCCACTGCGGCCTCACACTGGACTTCAACACCTCAGGCCACTAACTTCAACTCAATAGCAGAAGGTTCCACCGAACCAATGTCGGCATTCTCACAACCTAGTCGTTCGCCTTCCCCGGTAGTTGTCCAATACCAACAGCCCAAGTCCAAGCTTGGTCGCTGGAAATCCATCTTTAGGAAAGCGCCTCCAACGCCGCCACAGGAGGAGAAGCCGTCCTTTTATCAACTCACACAAACTGTCGCTCCAACAAGGGGAATTCGTGCAGATAGCCATCACGATGAGGAGTCAATAGAATCACAGGCAGAGGTGGTGAAAGGTAGAGATACTGGACGCACACCCTCACCACCGGCCTTTAAGCCCAACATTCGGGCATCCCGTGCATTCACAACCCCGCAAGTTCTTCCAGAAGCCCCACCAATCACGCAAACCAAGCAAGCAAGACCACGAGCTTTCACAGCCAATAACTTACCTGCGAATCCTCGAGCGTCAATTCGCCCGATGATGACTTCGTCACCCCCTAACAAGGCTGTAAACAATCCTCCCCCCATTCTACCAGTAGTATCTCCCAAGATCTCACAGGAAAAGCCAAATACACCAGGCGAGAAACCGCTTCTCGACGTCAGCATTCCCGATATCACTCTAGAGAGATACAGCATCATGTTCGGTAATCTTCTACAGACTTCAAACCAAAGCTCATCACTCTTGGTACGAAGACAGGGAAATGCCGAGAAGCTCAAGCCGCTAGGTGTGCTTTCAGTCAAGGTGAGAGCTCTAATTGTAATAGGATTTCGACATTTACTTACGCGCGGACAGGATCAAGAACAAGAAAGCCCTATGGATTATAAACTCCAGCGCCGAGCTACATCACCAACAGTACCTTCGCCATCACCACGATTGTCGTTGTTTCCCAATACGACCAACAGCCGACCAGCATCACCACGCTCAGCATCAGTAGCTCGTTCAAGGGCAGTGCAGAAGCCAAGGGCAGTCCTCGATAAATCTCCGTTACGCCACAATTTCTCTCGACCTGGGGAGGATAGTAACAATGGCCAGGAGCTTTTTATCCAAAAGCGCACAGCATCCCCGAATCTGAAGCCTAAAGCATCCATGAACTTAAAAGTGCAGGAGCTAGCGCTCACACCCTCTTCAATCCACAGCTTCGAGTCCGATACAGACTCCGTAACTATAGTAGTTGCCAAAACCATACCAGGTCACACCCAAAAAGTACGGCTCGACGAGCGAGAACCTGAATGGGAGATGATGTCAAAACCAGTTGCCATCTCCAGATCCAATACTATGCCTACCAAGAGCCTCGCCCGATCGGACTCACAACAACAGCCTAAAGTCACCAAACTTTCAGCTCTCTCATCGCACCCGTCCTCGGCGCCCCTGGAAGCCCCATCCCCACTTCAACGCATTCAGCAGCTCCAATCGCCGCCTCATTCAGCCAAGGAAATGCAGAAAAAAGACGGTGAAGGTACACCAAGAGCTATGGTGGGGGTTGCGCGTTCAATCTCAGTAAGCAGAGCGAATAGCCCGCGAACCCTGGTTAGAACTCCGTCCGAGTTACGAAGCCCGCATGATCGAGTGATTGAGCGGCAAGCATTAACACCGACCATGGTGGAAGTTAAGAATAGAAGGTCTCAACGGGTCCAACTAGTCGATTCATAGACGGCTGGGCCCGCTATTTTCTCCTTATCAGCGTTACATATGCTTCTAGAGACTTCGACTCCACAGATACATATTCTCATTTTTGTTTCTTGCGACAATCATTATACCAGCGGGTTGATATTAGGTTTCAGAGCAGGCGCTCTTTTTTTTTTTTTTTTTTGTTAGTGGTTCGGGCGCTGGGACTCTGGGAGGGTCTTGATACATGGCGTGTCACATCGTCAAAGGCTGGTTTATGCCGCATTCTTGCTTGACTCACGCGACCCCGTTTCGGTCGTGGAGGGTACATGGGCCTTTTTGTTGTTCGTCGCAGGTAGATATATTCAGTATGAATCGAATTGTCGCCGTAGAGCGGTGTAGATGTAGGAGATGGGATTGAAGCACAAGCGGGTATGACATCATAGACCACAAATAGATGAAGGATAGGCTTGTGCTATTCGACAATCAAACAACAGTCCTTGTCTCGATTATATAACTTGTATATCCAGTGCGCAGTGTCTAGTGCGAGCGCTACACGTGAGTAGTTGCCTGTCTAGGTTAAGTTCTTCGAAGCTCATCGCGCACACCTTTCTTTGTCAGGTAATTTGAACTCTCCACACATATGTTGGTATGCATCTCACCAGCCGTAGCTGTTTCAGCACATTTTCGTCTGATTTAAGCATTGTAAACCGGTCAACGGATTAGTAGAGTCAATGATCCCATGTTATTACCCGCTGCAGTCCCTGGGCCAACAAATCGTGGCTGAGAAGACCCCGCCCATCCTGGCACGACAATCGCTATCGCACATCTCACATCTCACCCCCACTTCCCGCCATACCCAGGTTACGGTCAAGCTTCATTTCCGTTAGTCAAGCTCATCGGTGACCCATCTGAGCCTTTTAAATCAACCACTCAAGCATCATGATCTAGCTTGATTTTAACCAGAGAAGCGACTTGCAGTTCGGCTTGCGCCCTCAATAATGTTACATGTAGGCATATTTCCTCATAGCCAACGGAAGAACATGCCGCTTCCGCAACAATTAGCCACCGTCTTGCTAGTACAACGATGTCAAAACAGGATTCGGTCAAGATTGTCAACCAAGTCGTTCCATGCTAAACAGCATCCTCTGAGGCTGCACACAGCCCGTCTGGCCTACGCCACAGTTCGCTGTTATTGGAGCAGGAGCAGACATGGACGACGTATTCGGGTAAAGGCCACCAACTTCGCCTGCGGCCGGTTGGTGGTACCCCAAGGCTAACCCCAAATGTATCGTGTGAGGGTAGGCTGCCCGCGAGGAATGAGCACCGAGGCTGAGTAGTGTCATGAGCTTGACATGTTGCTTGGTGGCCTTCTCCTCTCCGTCTCTCTACCCCCGGAATACTTCTGAGCATCTTCATTCACGTTTTCAAGCCCAAAAACGGTGATATTTACCTGACGTTCTGCCGCCTACTACGGCTACGTGTGGTATTGAGCCTGACCGTTCAACTAGTGTAAACGGACTGTGGTACTCCAAAATCATTCGCTACATTCCCATACAATCCTAAGAATAACCATCGCTGAACATCCCCTTCAAGGTCACTCGACGCTCACGACGTAAAATACCCCAGGAGCTCATAGAATGGCTGGTATAGAGGTTGTTGCAGCCGTTTCGGCTATTATATCAGCCTTCCATGGAGGAACAGAGCTGCTCAAGCACATCAAGGCAAAGCGTCGTAAGTTTCGCCAAGCGCAACAAGAATTCGACGAGAAAAAGCTTCAGGACTCTTTGGTGTCAGGCGAGCAGCAGATAAGCCTCCGATGGGCACAGGATTTGAGAGAGTTTGGCGATCTTATACGTGTAGGCGATAGTAAGCCTCGACTCTTTCAACGTCGATGTCACGATGCTGATGATAGCCCGAATTTGCAGTGTTAGCACGAGATCAACTCTACCATATCGCCATAATGATGCAAGGGGATATTATAAAGGCCTTACAAATGGCTGTACAATTCGAATATGCCATTTTGAACCTCACGTTACTCCAAGAGGCTTCCAACACAAATAAACGAGCGACTTTTACAACATTAGACCAGCTGAAGCAAAGGCTGGTTATTAGGCTGCCTCATCAGCTGCAAACTACGCCTCAGTATTTACCCAGCCATCAATTATCCAGCTCTATCGAAGCCGTGGGAATGGATACCCCCGAACAGAAGAACATTCTAGCATCCAACCACATTCCTGCTGCAATCACCTTTGCTCCGCGCCGGAATACACAAGAGAAGCAGAGCGGGCTTGCCAAAATTATTCAAGACTTGAAGCGCAACAGTGGCACGCCGAACCAGCCATCCGCGAACCAATCGAGACAGTCAAAGACACCAGTCGATATTAACTTCAGTCCAGCATACCAGAACTTCATAGACACTAAGCGAGCAGAAGGGCACAATGCAACGGTCCCGGAGATCGATGAGATCATGCAGTCGTACCAGGACCTGCACATAAGCCAAGGGCCATATGAGTCACGGGGCTATAGTCGATTTGACGAACGCTACCTGCAAAGACGCGATACTCTTGTCATGCTCAATGAAGGAGATTTATCTCCACAAAGTCCATCGTACCCGTCCCGGGGTGCTCACAGCCTGTCACCCCAAGTCGAAGACCACGGGAGCAGGGGCTCCGTTCCACACGCGACGTTCACCAGCAGCCTTTTCGACCAGCATCAGAACCACCACTCACAGTTTGCTGCCAAGAATCCCTATCCGCAGATACCACCCCGATGGTCGACTGCGTCGGGTACGAGCTCGGTTTACTCTAATCCATCATCTATTGGCCGTAACAGCTCAACCTCATCGCATGAGTCGCAGGTGCAGGCCCCGCATCATCGGCTGACGCCCTTGCCGCTGAATATACCCTCTGATACGCCATACAAGCAATCGCCATCAGAAAAATTGCAGTATCATGATAGCCCCACAGGGCAAACGCCGTCATCCGGTCCCTATGTACCAGCAGTAGATAGATCTGCCGACTCGACTGCGCAGCAGTGTCACTGGGGTCAGCCAAACGAATTTCCAGCGTACGTGTCACAGATGAGAAAGGCCCCGCAAAGACAGGAGGACCGTAACTTACCGGCCTCGCCTTACACCCCACATCACCAATATGCCCAGGCGCTGCCCACCCCGCCCATGTCGTACCAACTCCCGCACATGCCCGATACAAGACTAGAGAACGTCTCGCCGCCGCATGGACTTCCAAGACAGAGCCTAGAAACCACTTCTGCCGACTACAACTTGACACCGCCGGTTTCCCCGATTGCCCCGCTGAGTCCTACATCCCCCACGAAAGTTCTCCGCCATGGGAGTTTTACGCCGTCGATGCTCTCGACCGACAGCGGGGGCTCCAGCGACCGCACATACCTCGGAGTGCGTTCGGGCCGCGATTTCCGCGACGAAACGATCAAGAACGGGCCGGTGGGACAGGAGAAGATGATGAATGGGCGTCCCTGCAAAGCGAACAATTACTGGGGCTTTTGCCGCGGAGCATGGTCGACGCGCGAAGATGTCAAGAAAGGGTTGTCACTGCGTACACAGCCATCAGGCATGTACAACACCAAGCAGATCTGGGAGTGTACATCGTGCAGTTTCAAAGGATCCGTTTTCACCGCGCCGCATCCGACCAAGAAGAATAAGCAGATTTCGATCATGGATCCACGGATTGCGACGAGTGCGAGTGGGATTCGGTATCGGTGGCTGTTTTTGGCTAAGAGTCATGTTAAGAAGGATGCGAGCAATAGTCATCTTGCGGAGAGCAATTATGGGTGCATGATTTGCTCGCTGGAGGATAAGGTGTCGAGCGTGTATGGGGGGGTGGAGACGCTGATGAACCATATTGCGCACTCGCATGGGGCGTATATGAGCCAGACGACGATGACAAAGGCCAAGTGTATTTTGGGACGAGAGGCGCGGGCAGACGAGACGGATTGGGATATCAACATTGTGCAGCTTGATCAGGTGTCGGAATTGGCGGGATAGCGTGTTGGGGGAGGTGATGCAGGGTTCTGGGATGAGATTATCTTTTCTTTTGGAGTGATGAGCGAGATACCCAATAGTATACATATTAGAGGATTGGTTTGTGTGAATATGCTTGAGTTGGAGGCTGGTCATGAAGTCGTGGAGCAGTGGCATTTTGACGCCGGGTATCCATTCTACGCTGAAGGTTTTGAAGGTCATGAGGGCGGGCCAGCCACCGTCATAAACGCAGGACTCCAATACTCGTTCTCGCCGGCCTGCGTGTCCACCCAGACCAGACTATCGGCCAGCAAGTCCATAACAACAGCATGTGCCCTCGGCCTCTCCCAGCCCAAATTGAGCTGAAGCATGGAAACAGTGACATAGCCCAGGACCTGTATGGCTTCCAAGACAGTGCTCTGATCCGTATTGAGTTCCCTGGGCACGCTGCGTATCAGGTTGCGGTGGCCAATGGTCATGATAGTGAAGCAGGAGCCCAGCGGCGCCAGCGACGCAACCGCGCGCTTGATGTCGTCGTCGCTAACCTGCATGCCGCCGCCTATACTCCGGCCCTTGGAGATGCGCGCCTGCAGGTCGCTGACCGAGATCAGCCCGCCGTTCTCGGCGCGCGTGGCCCGGCACTCCTCGACAACCAGCACGCCCAGGTTGAAATAGAAGTCGTTGACGCTGCCGCCCAGCACCTGCGTCCAGATGCTTTCGCCGCCGCCGCCGCCGCCGCTGCTGCTGCCGCCCCCCTTTGTGTTTTGGTGGTACGAGGAGGCGAGGAAGTCGATGTTGAGCGCCGAGCACATGCGGGCGAACTCGGCGCGGAAGGCGGGGTTCGCCCGGATGTCCTTGGAGTGGGTGAGGGCAAAGTTGTGCAGGAGCGACTGGAAGACGGACAGCTGGGTCTCGAGCGACTGGGCGTTGCGGCTGCGCAGGGCGGCGCCGTGGGTGGTGTAGTGGTGGTTTTGGAGCCCGCGCGAGGAGAGCGAGGAGAGGCCGGGGGTGCGGCGGCGGTTCTCCATGGTGGCGGCGACGGCGATGGTGGGGGCGGTGTGGGAGTGGGAGTGGGAGCGGGAGTGGTGAAGGATAGAGGCACGGAACATGCAGGCCAAATCGGGTGCGCCACCAAGCCATAGCGGATGACGTGAGGTGTTCCTTTCGGTGACAAGTCGGTGCTTCCCATGGTTCGCATTCGCATCTGCCTGCCAGATGCATGTGGACTGGCAGGGCCTCGGACGGCCGCCTTGGCTTTTCTGGGATCCCTCTTCACTCACTCCAGCGTATCTCACCCGTTTGCACACATCTTATTGGCCGAAGCTACTGATAGCTACCCGGCCAGGCTAGGTAGATCCCCTCCTCTCAGCCCCCGCCTGCCGCCAAAATTCTGCGCCACACGTACTTTGACGGCTTGTTCCATGGAGCCGCCATGTCGCCGACGTCTATCAACAACTGCATCCTTTTGCTGGATCTCCCCCCCAAAGCTCTGGCCGGCATCGATCTGCTTTCATTCACCACCTCGCCCCGCTTCCGTGGCATCAAAAATGTCCCGCCTGGGCTGCACTTTGTGTTTGCTGCAGCCGATACCACCCTCTCTGTGAGGCATGGCGCTTGGCTCTATGTGACTCCTGGCCAAGGCCCACCCCAGGTCTTTGTCAAAAAGTGGCATCACGAGACCGAAGACTTGATTGCAGAAACGGCACAGGCCCAAGTACTGAGGTGGAAGGCTAATCTGGGAAGTATATGGAACGATGGCTTGACACCCTACCGACAGAGAGCACAGGAAGGCGACTCTGGTGCAGAAGAAGGCTGGTCTGAAGAGTCTGCAGATTGGGCCAAGTTAACCTCGCGCATCACACCAACTCTACTTTCACGGATATGCGGCCTGAATCCGGATCACTGGAGTCTGACCTCTGCATCGTCTGCTGCCCAGGATGTGGAGAATATACCAGGCCTGGAGCTGAGCAACAGCACGCTGCATCCGGAGAAGGAGCTCAAGTTCCTACCTGTTGATCTGAAGAAGACGTGGAGGGAAGGAGCAACTGGGCGGGAGCGAACAGAAGCAGCACAAGATCGATCCTGGTTTCTAGGCGACCTTATTGAAAAACATTGTCACTCGAGCGACAAGCGCGGGCGAGAACAAGATATACTAGGCGAGCTGCAGCTCAGCTTTTTGATGGTCTTGACACTGAACAACAACTCGTGTCTCGAACAGTGGAAACGGCTTCTACAACTACTCTTGACGTGCCAACAAGCGATCAAAGACCGGACAAGCTTATTCTTCGAGCTGCTAACAATCCTGCGCGTACAGCTCAGCCATTGCGCCGACACAGAAGCTGGCCTATTCGACCTGAACGAAATGGGGGGCGGCTTCTTGCGGCCGTTATTGACGCGATTTCGCAAGAGCCTGGATGAGTTCGACGGCGAATGGAAGTCGGATCTCGTTGATGAGCTAGAAGACCTGCAGGAATACCTCTCGAAGACTTTTGGATGGGAGGTCGATGGAAGCTACGTCAGGCGTGGATTGCTCGAGTTGGAGGACGGCGAACGGGTAGAAATGGATGTAAACGGTGCAGATGAAGACGACGAGCTTGGAGACTATGCGCCCATGGTTGTGGAATTGACACCAGCGCAACGCCAGCTCATGAACAGCCACAAAGAGATCGCGATTGGTCAGGCTGAGGAGCCCGAAGAGGAGGCTGATCTGGAAAACATGGATACGCGATACTGAAATTTCGATAGACCGTGCATAACAGGACCGGTGAGTCGATTGGGGCTTGGGCCAAATCGTTGCCGTCCACTCTCACCTCGCTTCGCCCCTATGGACAAACTGGAAAACGCGAATAGCAGATTTTGCCTGGATCGGTGTATTTCCCAACAATCACCATTTTTTGAGAGCTCGCGATCCATCAGTGCCTCAAAGATATGTGGAGGGTTGGCACGTGAAGCTTGATGGTTTGGTCTGGGGCCCCTGTGGCGCCGCCCCGCGTCTCGAAATAGCGACGCTAGGAAGCGACTGCATGCACCACCAACCTTGTGGCGTTGGCTGTCGGTCACCGCTTGGTTATACATTTGCTTGTGCTCAGCACAGCCTTGCTGGACATGTTAGACTCCGTTGCCGATATCTGGATATTAGGCAGCCGGTTTCGAGTGTCTTATGCTCTATATGATTCAGGCGCATTCGAATAGCCGTACTTGCCACTATGCTTACACTGAGGCAATGCATCTGTACAGCAACTTGATCAAGTCATGCACAACGCAAAACTCGGCCAGCAGGTACATGGCCCCCACAATGTGCACGATGGAGTAAACGACACCCAACCGCGTCCGGGCATTGCAAGGACGCTCGCTACTCCCTGTCACGCTACTGGCTCTTCTTTACGCCCACCCAAGTCAATTTTTGAGGCTGAAGCGCTTCTGTGAGAGAAATGAGACGACGTGTAAAGTATGCGCGCGTCTGATTGGCCCGGTAGTCTCAGCTCGGCGGCATCTGGCAGACAGGGACCCAGTTATCATCGTAGAACTGAGGGCTGTGTAATCTTTCGAACATGGCTTGGGTCCCTTGGCTTTGGGCCCAGAAGGCCGATGCACCTGAAGGTTTTTGATAAGATGCACGCCGACGCCGCGCCCGTTTTATGTGCGTCCTGCGCCCATAAGTGTTTGTTCGACCGCAACTTGCAACCCCTTTGTTTGCAACGCACAACTTCCCTCGGCAGCTACAAATACAACTCTGTACCCAACAAGCCAGTTCACCAATCTTCCCCTCAATACCGTCGCAATGGAGAAGCAAGGTGGTAAGTACATCTTCGTTCTCAGAAGCGCTATTATACCCGCTTCCATTTCCATGCGCAATGTTCCACACCGAACCAAAACACCTTTTTTTTAATGTATTTATAAACCAATGAAAGCGTCACTAACACCAGATATAGTCCCAATGCAACAATATCCTCAAACACCAGATGTGACTGGTCAGCAACAGCCCCCTACCTACCACCAGGATCCCAATGCTGTTCAATACCAGCAGCAACAGCAACAGCCCATGTACGCACAGCCTCAGCAACAGCAGTACACTGGGTCGCCAGTAGCCTCGCCACTTCCCCAGCAACCACAGGGCGCATACATGACCCAGCCATATCCCCAACAAGCCGTTCCCCCGCAGCCGCAACCTGGCATGCCTCCCCAGCAAGCCAGCGGCACCGTGTTCCAGAGCGCAACGCCAATTGCAAGTCTGGGTCGGGGACCTACACCAGCAGATTGTCCTGCGTGTGGACAACGCGCCATGACAAACGTCGCTTTTGAGACGGGTAACACCACACAGTGAGTTATCCGATCCGAAAACATTACATTAATCACAGAAGCTAACATGAAGTAGCGCTTGGGCCGCAGGTCTTTGCTTCCTCTTCTGCTTGGGATGTGTTCCGTACTTGGTTAGCTCACTCAAGGACGTCCAGCACAAGTGTGGACGATGCGGCGTACTGCTTGCTACGTGGCATCGCAGCGGAACCACTGAGGTTCATCTCCACAATTAGTAGACGTTGTAATATTGATACCCGTTAGTTAGAGCGTGGAGTTGTCTGAGAGAAGAGAAGTTTTATTGGACGGAGTCGCGCCGAGGGCACAGGATACCATTATTCCCCTATGTATTTTCATAAGATGAGCACAAGCATTATTTCCAAACCGTGCACTTACTAGACCCCTGTGTTAGTGTGCTGGTTTTATTCGCTTCTTCGCTTTTCGTACCTCGCTCCACTTGCCAGCCGATATTCCCTGGTATGACAGAATGACGTCACGCATATGTACACAGGCTGATCACACACCGCACAAAGCGTACCGCAAACCTTTCACCATCGACATTGGCCATGCAAATCAGCCTTTTGGCTAGCTTCTGCGTGCCACAATGCCATCATCAGCTACCGCTAACCCCGTACCAAGCTTGCTCAAGCTTTTGCCAACTTTTCTTGCATCCCGTTGGCTGAAAGCGGGTAACGTTGCGCATTTGGGGATTTTCTGCCGACATCACCACAGCATCATGTGTCTCGAAGCAGGTTTGTGGCTGGTAAAGAGACCCGATTGAGTGGGTGTGAGGTAAGGCATGATGTAAAAGGAGCCCTGTGGTGTGTTTGAGATTGGGGACAGGGAATTGGGTATATATGGCTGCTTGCATCGCGGCTGCCAGGTGATATGTAGGTAGCAAACGTAGCTCTTTTGTTTGTCTGGCATACAAACATCGCCGGTCTGCTGCTCTTTCTCCCCCCCCCCCTCTCTCTCACACACCTTCTACCTTCAAACACCATTGACCAGCATCAACATGGGTTTCTTCAACCGCCGCACTGCGCCTGCAGCTACAGATACTACCACCGCCACTGGCACTCACTACGAAAAGAAGCCTGGCATCTTTGCTAAAAAGACGCCTCGCACTACGTCTCATGGCACGCCTTCGTGGAACAGCAGGCCCACGTTTGGCCAGTGGATCAAGGCCACTGCCCTCGACATCGTCACTATGGCTGCCATGGGCGCCATCGGTCTAGGTGTCTACATGGCTGATCCAGCGCCTTCACGCAGCTTCCCAATCGTCTTCCAAGATGGCGAGATAGTGTATCCCGAATTCGCCTATCCAATGCGGAACGAAATCATCCCCATCTGGGCCGCCGCCCTCATGGCCTTCTTCATCCCCTTTGCCGTCTTCCTCATCGTCCAGATTCGTGCCCGCAGCTTCTGGGATGTCAATAACGCCACCATCGGCCTGCTCTACTCGCTTATCGCCGCCGCCGTCTTCCAGGTCTTCATCAAATGGCTTATCGGCGGCCTCCGCCCCCACTTCCTCGCAGTCTGCAAGCCCGTCATCCCCTCAGGCCTCAACGTCGGCGGGAATGACAACGGCAACGAAGCCGGCGGCCCCAACGGCAACGGGTACCGCCAGATCATGTTCGACCGGTCCATCTGCACGGGTGACAAAAAAGAGATCAACGACAGCCTCGAGTCCATGCCGTCCGGCCACACCACCGCCGGTTTCGCTGGCTTCATCTTCCTCTACCTCTACCTCAACGCAAAGCTCAAGGTCTTCGCAAACTACCACCCCGCCATGTGGAAGCTGATCGCCATCTACGCGCCCGTCCTTGGTGCCTGCCTCATCGGCGGCGCGCTGACCATCGACGAATACCACAACTGGTACGACATCCTCGCCGGCGCCGTTATCGGGACTATGATGGCATTCAGCTCCTACCGCATGGTCTACGCCTCCGTCTGGGATTTTCGATTCAACCATATCCCCCTTCTGCGCCACGCTCCCTTTGTGTATGGCGCGGGGCCCAGCTCCTTCGATGGCTTCCATGACGCCGTGTTCACCCGCAAGGCGGGTTGGGGCACGTATGAAGGTAGCAGCTGGGGCGGTGCGCCCTTTGATGCCGCGGATGGTCCGAGGGGCACTATGGCGCCACAGACCGAGGGGCCTGGTCACCATGGCCATCGTGCGCACGATAGCACCGGCAGCCGTGTGCAGCGCAAGCCTATTGCCACTCAGCATGGCGCACATGGCGAGCAGATGGTTTAAATAGGTGTCATGGAGGTGCGTATGAGGAAGGAAAGTGATGGGGGGGGGGGGGTTTCGTGGATGATCTTTTTTTCTGCAGAAGCGTAGTTTGATGATGCTAAGGATACCCTATTCTGCGTATGCAGGTAATGAAAATAATGGTTCACTGAAAATGACACTTTTTTTTCGTCTGGGATGTTTTCGTCTGTATCTGTGCTGTGATGTTTGATTTGTGAGGGAAAGTGGGCTTGGGACTCACACTTACGTGCTCTTGTATCTGCGGGAGAATCTTTTTTTTTTGTGTAAAATGTGCCTGTGTTTATATTGGAGAGAGAATGCGTTGTTGCCAAACGTGCACAAAGCAGACGAGAAAACAGCAGCCTACCAAACCCACTCCACCAATCCCCATCCCCACACCAAACATCACTCAAATCCATCAATAAGATGTACTTTTACTTTCATTCACCACACCTATATATGCACGAGCAAGCACCTCGGGACCGCAATCGCAATCCCGTCAAAACCATATTCGCCATTGCATGAATCCCATCCCATCCCATCCCATCCCATCCCTCAACAAAGGTATACCATCATCCAGCTGCCTAAGCCTGGATCGCACGACCCAGCGCGCCGCCTGTAAATTGCTGATTGCGCCCACCACGTGGGACGCCACCGCCCCTGCCACCGCCCCGTCCACGGCCACCACCACGTCCGCCACGTCCGCCTTGCCGCTCGAAGGCGTTGGCTGTGCCTTGTGTGCGTTGCTCGAGAGTTTTTTCGTTAGACTCGATGAGGCCGCTAGCCTTGTCTGAGAGGCTGAGGGCGAGCGTCTGGAGGCGGGAGAGCTCGACGCCCTTGCGGAAGATGATGGCGGAATTGACCTGGTCGAGGGCGGCGGCGAGTTCCTCGTGGGAAATCATTTTGGCTACGACGGCGGAGACTTTGCGTTCCGAGAGCTCGAACATGGAGGCTAGGGTGGAGACGGCAAGGGTGTCGTAGAAGGGGGCGTAAGTGAAGAGGTAGGTTCGCAGACCTTCTTCTTGGATCTGACCGGATAGCATTTCCTTGATCTTCTCGGAATTGGCCATAAGTTCCCAGATTTTGATGGAGTTGATGAAGTCCGCTGCCTTCTTCCATTCGCCAGCAGACAGCGCTTTTGATGCCTGCATGACGTGATCGCGGGTGTTCTCAGGAGGACCAGTAAAGATTTGTCGCTCGTGGTATTCTAGGAGACGACGGTAGGTCTTGCTGATCACACGCTTCCTGAGATCGGGTGACGAGCCAAGCTGGGCCAGGAGTGGAATCTCGAGTAACATAGAGCAGGTAAGATAGACACATTCTAGGAGTTCAAGGTTGATGTGCATGTGGAAGGGGAGCTGACGCTGGCGTTCAAGACGCTCCTGTTCTGGCGAGATTTGTGAATATCGCTGCATCTGCAGACCCTGTGCAAGCAGTTCCTTCTGCCTATTGCTACCACAGATTTCCTGCAGCGATGTTTGTGCCTCGTATACTAGATCTGCTCGGAAGGCACAGAGACCGACTTGTACTAGTGCCCGGTTAAAGAGGATTTGAGTGTTGACATCGAAATTGCTGATTGTCTCTTGTAAATGGGACATGAGCATCATGTCGCGGGCCTTGTAGTACTGGTCATGCAGAGCTAAGAAGTAGATCTGGCACAGCATTGCCCTGGCGCGAATGATGCCTTCACTGTACTGGAAGAGATATGTGCTGAGAGTTTGGACGAGAGAGGTGGTGTCATTGGAAATGGCTCGAGGGGTGACTTGAGAGTCGAGGCTGTCGGGGATAGACTTCCAACTATTCGCTTCCATGATGGAGACGACTTGTGAGGGCTACACTTGTTAGAGATGGTGCTAATAATGTATATTTGGGACTTACTTTGAAATACACATGCTCCAACCTCCGCATAACGACACGGTTTAGCGAATCTTGTGGCAATTCCAAGCTTGGGTTCTTCTTTAGGCCCTCGACGTAGATCAAGGCACGCACAAGCTGGGCATACAGCAAGGCCTCATCAGTCAACCGCTCGACGTACTCGGCAGTGTGTGGATCGATGTGTTGCAGGGAGCGAGTGAGCTCGTCGTCGAGCCTCTCAACAAATGACACTACACTGCCCGGGATGCGGAAGATCTCGCCTTCGTTAATGGGCGGTAGTTTGTCATCATCCTCCCACTCCTCAGCGTTCTCGATGACGACAATCTCCTTTGTATTCTCTAGGATTTCCAAAAGCTTGCCAAACTCTTGGTCGGCGCTGAAAATGTGTTAGTACGAGAGATCAAGGGGAGAGATTGACGACTTACAGCTTCCACTGGTCCTGGTGCATGTGGCTCGCTGTACCTGACGTCAAGTCGAAACGGGTGGAGATGAGTGTGAGTAGAACGCGGATCTTCTGGTAATCATTGATGGCCACATCAAACAGCCTCTCTAGCGTCCGGATGTGTTCCAGCTTGTCTGAGTTCTTGCGGCCTCGTTGCTCGACAATGGCGCGCAGATGCTTGAGAATACCCTCAGGGGTGTATTGCACCGCCTTGCCGCCAGCACCGACGGTGATGAAGCCGTCGTCGGTTGCGTCCTCGACAATCTCTGTGCCGAGCTGGGGGATCTTGGATCGCTTCTTCTTCTCCTTGGGCGCCGCCTCGACCTCATCTGCTTCACGCATAAAGTCGTCCTTGTTCTCTCTGTAGGCATCGATATCTTTTTGGAAGTCCCGGTTGTGCTTCTTGACCTTCTGACGAACGGCGTTGAAACCCTTGGTGTTGACCTGGTTCATCTTCTTGGGGGTGACTTTTTGCTTCTCGTGCGTCTCGAGGACGACAGTTTCGAGGTCGGCAATAGCCTGGATGTAGAGCTTGGGCACCTTGCCATCGTTCTGCTTGATCAGCGTAGGTACCTGGCGGTTAAGCTTGTCGAATTCTGCGGGGCGCAATGTTAGCATTCCACTGCCATGTACTGCCACTATCGTCGTGCTGACGTACGGTCTGAAATGACGGCCCAGTCATTAATCTTCTGGGCATTCTCAATCTGCCTTATGGTGGCCTCCAGCTCGTCAAAGCGCTTGTCCTTTGCGCTCTTGAGCACTTTGTTCGAGTCGTCGTCCTCACTTTCGCTGTCGCTGCTGGCGTCCTTCAAGAAACGGTTGGCGCCTCCGCCTTCCGAGTCGGACGAGTCGGAGTCATCATCAGAGTCATCTTCGTCCGAGTCTTGCTCTGAGTCTTCCTGTTCAGAGGCCTCGTCGTTGGAGTAGAGCTCCTCCTCGCTGGACTCTTCCGAGGAGCTGTCGCTGGCGGCAAAGAATCGAGACATGTTTGCTGCAGTGCTCACGAGCGAGGCTTGCCGGAGGAAGGATCGAGGGTTTTGGGGGTGGGTGGGCACAGTCACTCTCACTAGAGAACAATCTACCAGCGGCGGCACGAATTTTGGGGCAGGACCAATGTGTGTGGTGCTGATGGCCCGTGCACTATACACGCTTGGAGGGGCACTATCATTTCATTGCCACTTACTCAGTCCTCCACCATTACGACTACATTAATTACCTAGCTGCCACATTTTCTTCTACCTTGGACACTGCTGAATGTTTATAGACTGCTTATGAATGCTACTAAAAGTACATACATCCTCCTCGCCCGTACATGAGCCCCCATGGTCATTCCAGCTTTTACTTGAACTCAGAAACAAACGACTCATGCTATGCTACCTTCATGCTCCCATCCAAACAGTTCTCTGCCTTTAACAGTCTCGGACCACATGTCATAACTACTCAAGCTGGCCAGCCTGCTGTATACCATCGCAGCGCCTAACAAAATGATGCAATTTGTGCTCAACGAGCTCTGGTCGCGGCATTTGGATGTGAATGTGCTCCTGGAAGCGAAAACTGCCATTGAGCTATCCAAGCTCGAGTCTTTGGCAAACGCAGCTATTTGTCTGAGCGGCGAATCGCCCAAAGTTATGATATCAGCGTGCTCGGGGCCCATCCCATAGAAGCTGTTGTTGCTGTATACAGCACCAACTGTACGCCGCAGTTGTGTAACGAATGAATCACGCCAAGGCTTCGTCATTGCCAATGGTTCTGTGTCATGAATCCTTCCTCAAGCGACCGGTCCTCTAGGTTACGCACAAAATTCTGGTTCCTTGCCGAGTTACCAGCACGCGATCCCCTTCTCCGCGCATTTGCAGCACTTTCAGGGGCGCCATCGGGGGGCGGCGGGTAGTATGCAGGTGAGGGCTGCAATCGAATCGGCGCATTAGGATCCAGGTGGCTGATAACTCTTTGCAGAGCCGGTGGAATGCCCGTTGGCCCCTGTTGTTGATCCATTGTCGACGCCCGCTGCCGGCCAGCACGAGTAGTTGCCTGGGCGTACAGGTTTTGTGGCTGGTTGTATTGTCGAGGCTGTTGAGGCTGCATCATGCCCATTTGTTGACCGTATGGCGCTGCAGCCTGCGCTGGGTATGGTGGAGGAGCACCGCCTTGGTTGGGGCTGTACATGGGATTGTACATGTTCTGTTGCCCATGTGGGCTTTGTGCGGCATATTGATTCATTTGCATATTAGCATATGCCGCGTGCTGCGCCGCTTGTGCTTGTTGTGTAGCAATCACTTGTTGCTGCGCTTGTTGGCGTTGCCTGCTCATTCCTTCGAACCGCTGTTGTTCTTGAACACCTGGTGCGGGAGACCGGCTAGAGCCTGATTTCAGTGTCATCGGGGGTACGAATGGTCCGGTAAACTTCGCCTGTGTGATGAATGGATGTAATTTGGCTTGAGCAGGTGTCCATCGCTCAAGCGGGTTGAGGTTCAGCAGCCCCTGTGCAAAATCGATGAAAGCAGCGCGATTTGCCATTTCTACGATACGTTAGTGTTGTACACGTTATACCGAACTACCACACGCACCTCGCTCAATCTCATGTGGCTTCATGCTTTTCCTGGGCATTGGATAGTTTTTGATGATATCCGGCAGAGTTGTAGCAGAGAAGTACTTTTTGCTAGGCTGCTCCTTGCCCCCATGTTCTCTGGAGTACTGTTCCATCGACTTCAGGCGGTAAGATTTGCGGCCGTATTCGTCCTGAGCCTTCTCAAAGAATTCGCCAGACTGCTTCCCCATCTCTAACATCCAATGTGGTGCTAGACCAAGCATTTCAGTTATTCTTGAAACCTGGTTGTACTCTGACGATCCAGGGAACAGGGGTAGACCAAGGAACAGCTCCACCACAATGCAACCCAGAGACCACATGTCAATCGCAGCAGAGTACGGCAGGCCTAGTAATACTTCGGGTGATCGGTAGAATCGCGATTGGATGTATGTGTAGACCGTTTGCCGTTCGTCGCATGCGGAACCGAAGTCGATGATCTTGATGATGGGACTTTCAAGACTGGTCCTCATTAGTATGGCTTTGGTCAGAAATTATTCCGTACTTACTTCTTTAGAAGAATGTTTTCTGGTTTTAAATCGCAATGAATCAGCTTGGCCTTCCCTAATAGCGCAAGGCCATTGATCAATTGTTGCGCAAAAACGCGAACAAGGGTAGTGGATAAACCACGGAATTGGTTTTGCTTGATCAATTCATAAAGATTGACGCTCAGAAGCTCGAAGACAAGACACAAATGTTGTCGGTGAATAAAGGTGTCTTTCAATCGCAGCAAGTGGTGGTCATCGTTTTTATCCATTTGCTTGTTCAGCTGGCAGTTGTTAGCTTCGCGGCCGTATTTTCCTTCCAGAGAAACATACTAAATCAAGGACAGACACCTCCATCATGCTCTGATTGAAGTACGCTGTTCTGTTCTTGATCACCTTGACCGCAACAACCTCCTGCGTTTTCAAATTTTGGCATTTCACGACCTGCCCAAAGGTGCCCTGGCCAAGCACATCCAAGATCAAGTACCTGTTCTTGTGGCCAGATTCCTCGGAGCCGAGTATGTCGTTGACATAAAGGATGTAGTCGCTGTCCTCATTGTCGTATCCATCATTCTTGACGCCTTTGCTTGGCTTGGTGAGGACCCGGCGCGGGTTTCGGGAGGACTGGTAGTTGAACTGGGTATTGCACAGCTTGTACGTGGTGGGCAAATGTGCCGTCAGCGCTTGCAGCGGCTAGTATCAGCCTGTCAGCATAGCCATGGTTGCACAGTCTTGTGTTACTTACACTTATGAAGCCACCCTCGGGGTTCGCGCGGCGGAACGGCGGCTGTGTGTTGATCTTGGGCTGTAGTTCGGCCGTGTTCTTGACGGTCTGAAACTTGGGCACAGGTCCGCCGCCCGGGGGTAGGAGCTGTGGAGGGTTCGGGTTGGTGGCCGTGCGCGGCGAGCGGCCCTCTCTGTTGTACACGGCGTTCAATTGCGCGGTCGCACTCTGGGGATAGAAGCTCTCAGGGTTCATGTTGGACTGTATGGGCGGCAGCTGGGGCGCATGCGGACGGGATGCTACGGAAATGGCGGTTAGCATGGTGGGGCCGGGAGCAGGTTGTGGGCGGCCGAGGGTGACGTACATGGAGGGGAGTAGTAGTTGTTAGGCGACGACAGGTAGGGGTTGTTGCGCGTGGGGCTTTGCCTGCTGCTCTGCTGCTGCTGCTGCTGCTGAGGCGAGAAGGTGGTGTAGTTCTGGCCGCCGTGCTGGGCGCTGGCCGTGAAGGGCGAGGTAGGCGACATGTTCATAGGTGAATATCGTCGGGCGGCGGCGCTCTCCTCGTGGTGCAGAAAGGACTGTGAGTGACGCTGCTGGTGATTGGGGCGCTGGGCATTGTACTTGGGCTTGTACGGGTCAGCGTCCTCCATGGCGATGTCGCCGTCCTTGTCGTTGAGGTCGGGCGCGCGCGAGGAGGAGGAGGAGGAGGAGTTGGTGGTGGTGGTGGTGGTGGTGGTGGGATGGGCTGAGGACGGGGCGCTGGGCCCCATTGTGTTCTGGCGCGAGGGGGCCGGGGCGGCGGCGGCGGCGGCAGCAGCAGCAGCATAGGCTTCCTGCTTCATGTGCGAGGGCCCGCTGGCCGGCTCTCGCTGGGGCTGCTGCTGGTGGTGGTGGGGAGAGGCCAGGTTGTACCGCGGCTGGCGACCACCAGCGGCCGGCGCTTCGGTCGAGTAGGCTGTCCACTGCTGCGAGTCCATGGCGGCGTTGGGGCAGGGCAGAGGTGGAGGGGGAGGGAGAAGGCGCAGGCGCAGGAAGGGGCTGCGGGCGCTGGGCTACTCGCAGTCAATGGCAGGCGGATTGTCGAGGGGGCATGCCGGCCCGCCGTGCGTCGTCGATGGATGCTCGTTGCTCGTCTCGCTCAGCGTCTCGGCGGGGTGGTGGCCGGCTTTTGCAGCGTCAGTCAAGCACACAGGCGCCAACAGAGGCGACGTGATGCACACACGTCACGGGCAGCGCGGCGGCAGCAGGTGGTGTGGGTGGCAGCGGGCGTGAAGGGACAGGAGCTGGGGCGATATCATTCCGCGCTGGCCTTGATAGCTGGCTTCGCGCCTCGACGTTGGCGGTGGCAGCACCGTATGACAGGACAAGCTGGCTGGGTTGGGCTCGCTCTCGTTGGCCCTGGCCGGATGGAGGCTAGCACGGCAATGCCCAAGCACATTACATCCCATACAATGTACATGCCATACCACGTCTACCGCACGCATCCTATGTACATCGCCCATCCCAATCGCTGTCCCTCGTCCTCGTCGTCTTCCCCTCGTCTTCCCCCCTCATACCCCCCAGCACGTCAGCCCTGTCCCAGCCCGGCCCCTTCTCGAATATCGCCCTCACCATCTCGCCTCCGCGCGTCGCCAGCACCGACAGCAGCGTGTCGCTCAACTGTCGCCGTGTTAGCTCTTTCCTCTGCATCCTTCCAGTGCTCAAAAGTAAATCACTTACCCCGTGCGTCGTCTCACAACATCCCTGCAGCCACACTCCGGCCTCCTCGCTGACCTTCTTCTTCTCGAACTCCACCCTATAATCTCGCTGCACACTCCACTTGGCCCCCTCGGCATCGCCGCCTGGCATCAGGTGTCGTGCCTCCTTCAGCAGCGTCTCGTGCACGTCGCGATAATACCCAGTGGCCACAAACACGGCGTCTACGTCTAGGATCTCTTGCTGTTCCTGCCCTCCGGCCTCTTCCGAGAGATACAAGGGACTGGAATCTCGCACGTGCAGCCGAACTCCGTCCTTTTGCACCGGCGAGTCTTCAACATCAACGACTCGTCGGTATGGCATGATCCGATGGGGCCAGTGACTCTCTTCTTCCGCCGAGTTGCCGTAACGAATACGCTGCATGTACAATGTCTCGTAAATGTGCTCGAGCAGGTTGAGCCGCACCACACCGTAGTTGGTGCCCTTATCTTCCATTAGGGTATCGCTGCGTAGCTTGGGCAGCCGGCTATAAGTACAATCGATCCGAGATGGGTTGAAGATTTCGTTGACGCTGCTGGACGTTAGCACAGAACCCCAGTCATTCGTGCCCACTGCTTACAAGGGGGAGTCGTCACTGGGCCGTAGGGCTCCTCCCTTGATCAAGAGTCTTGTCCGTGCATTGGGGTAATTTGTGTGTATAAAGTCGAAGATCTCAGCCGCGCTCTGTCCGTTGCCAACCACGGCTACATTGTAGGCGTGTTTGTGGTCTTTGAAAAGCTGTTTTGAAATGTACTGAAATTTTGACGAGTGGATTACCTTGGGATGGTTGGTAGGAAACGGCTTGGGCATGTTGGGCCTTCCACCAGCCGCAATCACCACATGCCTCGTTCTGCGCGGCTCAGTTCGCCCGGTTTGGTTGTTGCGTGAGATTACGGTAAAGCTGGTAATTTCGCCGCTCGTCGACTTTACTGGAACCACATTGATGACCTCTTGATCGTATGAGACTACTTCTTCAAACCAGCTTGCGCACCAACTCATGTAGTCTTCATACTCTACACGCGCAGGCAAAAACGTATTCAGGTTGGCAAACTCGACCAAACGGTCCTTTTGGTGGAGGTAGTTGATGAAGGTAAATTCGCTCCTTGGGTTTCGCATCGTCGCCATATCTTTCATGAAGGAGATTTGCATCTTTGCGCCAGGCAGAAGCATACCCGCATGCCATGCAAACTGGGATTGCTTCTCAAGAAAGGCGACCTTTGGTGGTCTCCCCTGTAGGCCAGGTACGCCATCCAATGTTGGATCACTTCCATCTAACGCATCGTGAAGGGCCACACCGATAGCTAGTGATGCTGGACCAAAACCAACACAAATCAAGTCATGCAACTCTTCCTGTGGAGTGTACCGAAGATGCGATCGGTTTTCGAATGCAGGGAAGTGGCTCTCTTCCAAGTCTTCAGTGAGGAATCCATTGAACGCATTTTGCTCCGTGGGCATGGGGTTATTAGCCATATCTGGCGAGATATCTGCATGAGGAGTCATGGTGTTTTCAAGTAAGAGGCAATGGTGATGTCGAGCTTCAAGGCATTAGCAAAGCTCGTGTTCATTCAGGATATGAAAGATGATCGACATACCAACAGAAATGCGTCCAACAGACCACAAACAGCTGGATTCTGTCAGTTGAATTTAACCATTAATTCACATCCTTTTATACACAAATCCATTGCGCGGCGCTTCCAACGATATTTGTCGGGTTGGTAGTTACCGTTCCCACGCTGAGTAATGACGTCTACACCATACGTGGGAAGGCAACACAGCACCATCTCCAGCTTGTATCAAATAGCAAAACATACGTACCTTTGCCTATTCTCGAGTAACAACAGAAAGAAAAGAAGTCTCGCTCTCCAACGCCCCAATACCGCTACCACTGCCAGGTTATGAGCCGGGCAGTCGCCTACACCAATACGGCCTAGTCGCCAATCGTCCGCTCAGCCTAACCCATGTCCTCCAAAGGATCTACGACCTTTCGTCAGAGCCGTGCTCCTTAGCCCTGGCGCACAACCTGTCCCGCAAGTTAGCCCACGGCCCGTTCCAACCTGGCGTAGCACTCGTTGCGCACGACGTTGCTCAACGCAAATTTTCATCTGATAAGATTATCGGAGCGACGTCCTCGCCAAGCGCGGCGCCCCATCACGCACGCTGCATAAACCCAATACCTGCAGATAAAATTTTCTCGACGCTGTCCCGCAACTTGTCGCAGCTAGTTACTAGCCAACTGCTATGCAGCGTGGGATGGTGGTTGCGCTGGGATGCCAATGGTGCGCCTTGGCCGCCCCCGGCTGTGACACGGCGCGAAGTCGGAGAAAAGAAAATTATCTGATGGATTCATCGCATCACCCGATGTGCGCATCTAATCTTTGTCTAATCAGATCATCTTGCGTCTTGGCATCTGTCGTCGCGCATGCAGGGCCTGGCGGCGTTCTTGCTTGCTCAGGCTAAATGCCCGATGTTGTTTACACATACATCATCTGCGTCGGGCGATGACGAAGGCGGCGCTTGACCCGTTGGCGACTTAGTGTCGGCAGTGCGTTACGAGGTTCACGTGAGCATGGGGCGATGGTGAAGACGGCGTGGAGACGGGTCGGGCTGGAACGGCTTGTTGCTCTGTTTTCGGTGATGCAAGTCAGGTGCGCTAGTATGGGTGGGATAAAGTTTTGAGGGATGAGAGCTAGAATGTATGCGGGAGGTACGTCGTTGCAAATATTAGTGTACTATCTATACAGATCATGCGTGCATGACACATCTTCCAGAGTTACAAACAGCTACGCGAACACGATGATGTACAGTGAGGAAACGTATTCCAGAGAGGGGGTATAATGCAGAAGGGCGATAACATCTCTATCTTGTCCTGATGGCATGCGCTCAGAGGATGGGATGCAAGATGAGCCACAATGAACCCCTTCAATCCAGTTCCTGCGCCGAAACCATTGCAGCATAAATACCTCCCATGACCACAAGATCCTCGTGCCGCCCCTGCTCAACAATGCGACCGGCATCAAACACAAAGATGCGATCAGCATGCTGCACACTCGCCAGCCGATGCGCAATAATAATCGTCGTCCGCCCACGCGACGCAGCCGCAATAGCATTCTTCACATCGCGCTCCGTCGTCGCGTCAAGCTGCGACGTGGCCTCGTCCAGTAGCAAGATCTCCGGATCGCGAATGAGCGCGCGGGCAATAGCCAGCCGCTGCCTCTGCCCCCCAGACAGCTTCGAGCCGTGCGCGCCAACCTCCGTGTTGTAGCCTTCGGGCAGGCTCATGATGAAGTCGTGCAGCTCGCACTTGCGTGCCACGCGCTCTACATCTGCGTCGCTGACGTGTGTGCCTGGCCGCTTGCCCAGCATGATGTTGAACTTGACGGAGCCGGGGAAGAGGTCTGGCTCCTGTTCTACGAGGGCCAGGCGCGCCCGGTGCATCTGGACGGCCTCTTTGCGGATGTCGCGGTTGTCCAGGTAGACTTGGCCGGACGTGGGATCGAAGAAGCGCTCGATGAGGTGGATGGTGCTTGATTTGCCTGCTCCTGAGCGTCCGACAAATGCGACGTATTCGCCCGGCCGGATGAGAAATGAGACGTTGGTGAGGGCGGGCACTTCTGGCCGGGACGCATAGTGGAAACTGACACCGCGGAACTCGAGCTCGCCTTTGACGCCGAAGGTGCCGTATGCTGCTGATGAACTTGCTAATAGTGCGTTTTGCTCTGCGAGGCTGGCGTTGCTGGATACGCTCAGGGGCTGTGATTTGGCTATTATTGTAGGCTCTTCGTCGTGGAGGGAAAATACGCTTTGTGCTGCTGCTTTCGCTCGTGATACTTCGGGCGCCAGACTGAAAAGTTGGCCTGCGGCTTGAGCAGAGAATAAGAGGGCGGGGAGGACGATGAAAAACTCCTTTTGGCTGTAGTTGCCATTGCGTACTTGTTTTGAGCCCCTGTTGAATACCAGTTAGCAAAGACGAACTACCGCGAGAGTGGTTCGGGTACACTGACCACCAGTATGCTAATGAGTAGACGAAGTAGGTAATGGATAATGAGAAGGCGAGTAAAATGTTGCCCAGTATGCTGAATCTTAAATGTTCTTCGTGAGGTTTCTTGATCGCGTCCTGATAACTTTCAAGGAAGTGACTTTCTAACCCAAAGGCCGCTACAATCTGCATAGACGACGTGGCCTCTGATGCGAGTGCTGCAGCTTCATTGTACGCTGTTTGGTGATGCTCTTCAGCCATAGCCAATATGCGCAGGCGCAGGAAACCAGCCAGAACCATGACAGGTACAGCCGCCAAAAGGACGATGGCAATCTTCCACGCCACAATGTGCGCCAGAATAATGCCACCAAAGACAGATGTCACGATGGAGAATATTGTGCCTAATATTACGCCGGAAACTCCACTAATTGAGCTGCTATCCATGTTGATCTTGGCCATCAAGGCATGGTATGAATGGCCTGGCTTTGAAAACCAAGCAATATCCTGTTGTATTATCGTGCGGAAGGAAATATCTCGGGCACGCAGGACTAGATTCTCTGAAACTACGCCGAAGGCTGTCTTGCCGAAACCATGAGATAGCAAGGCAACGATTGCAAGCACAAGGAACAGTAAGCAGAAGAAAGCGATCCTGGCGGGGAGCTCATCTGAACGAGAGGTATCATTGAGAAGCTCCACCAGATTGCCGAAGAGCATAGCCTTCGATACGTTAGTAAATGTATGCCCAGAATGCTGGATCTCTTAAGAGATGTTGAACGTTCGAGCTGGAGTGTCATAATGCATCTAGATAGCTTGAACAGACTCATGCACGTACCTCTCCAATTATCACAGAGCCGCTGAATATTGAGCACACGAGCCCCACTACAATGGCTGGGTATTCTTGACGACTCATTGAGACACACCTCAAGATCAACCGTCCTGTACTCAACTTATGGCTGCCAGTTGTTGCGCTTATTTCCGTTGAACTAGAGTTCTCCGTGATTTCGCCAGAATATGGATGCTCTTTGTGGGCAGAGCGAGAGCTAGAGATAAAAGACGGCGCAGCAGATGTTTCACCCCTCTTTTCGAACTGCTGTGCTCGTACTAACTCCGCATAAACTCCTTTGGCTTGTATGAGCGCTTCATGCTGGCCATCCTCTTCTACCATACCGTCTTTCATGACAATGATACGGTCAGCATTCCGAACTGTTGCAAGCCGATGCGCAATTATGATCGTTGTGCGCCCACTGATTGCCGAAGAACGCCTCAGGTTTTCAAGCACGGTGGCCTCACTCGTGCCTGGAAATGCAAGTCAGTATGAGGCTGTTAACAGATGGTAAAGGCTAGAACGAAAAGAATAATGGCTTACCATCCATCGCGCTGGTGAACTCGTCCAAGAGTAGCAGAGAAGGGTCACCTACTAAAGCCCGTGCGAGTGTGATTCGCTGCTTCTGGCCTCCAGAGAGCTGCGAATGCGGCCCTGAACCAATCTTCGTATGAATACCATCAGGAAGTCGCTCTATAAAGTCGCAATGGGCCTCGATTGCTGCCGCTTGGCATTTAGCAAGTGCCTCATCCTCAGGCAATGGTCGTCGTAGTCCCAGTTTAATATTCTCCAAAATAGTACCGGTGAACAAAATGGGATGTTGAGTTACTAATGCCATATGTGACCGAAGGCTTTGAATATTGAATGTCTGCAATTGGTCATGCCCAAGGGATATCGTCCCGTATGTAGGCTCATAAAATCGCATCAAGAGTGCAGCGATGGTCGATTTTCCAGAACCTGATGGACCGACGAGGCCTGTTACTTGGCCAGGTTGAAATCGTAGATTAACCTCGTCGAGAATGCGAACTGTAGGCCGCGCAGGATACACAAAGGAGACAGAACAAAAGCCGAGCTCCTTGTCGAAGTGAGTTTTGTTGGCCGGTTTCCCTTTGGGCGAATAGACGTCGATATCGGCGCTAGGATGGTCTAAAACCTCAAGAACAGACTGGCCAGCAGCTGCGCTCATAGCGAATGTTTGTATGAAAGGTCCAAAACTACCAAGTACGAAAGAGGCATCTAGAATTAGGAAGACCACAGCATATATGGTGCCTGCTTCGGCACTTCCGTTCCTGAAATGATCGCCACACCAGAAGGCCAAGGCATTCGTCGCGTAAGCTACAAAGTAGATGGACCCTAGCATAAGTGCACCGGCAATGCTCTTCTTGACTCCAATATGCAAAGCAGATTGCAAATGGTGGATGTGCTCTTCACTGAGTTGATTGAACAACCCAAAGGCTTGAACGATCTGTACACCTCTTATTGCGCTTTCTGCTACGGACGACGCCTTCTCCGTGTAGATTGCAGCTTGTTTCGAGAATCTCGAAATCGCTCTCGTGCCGAAGAAGACAACACAAGTCATTGAAGGTATGACTGTAACAAACCTGCAGATGTTAACAATTATCGACGAGTCGCTAGCAGGTTGCCGTACATAATGGCAGTGAGCTTAGCGTTGAGCCAGAAGCCCACAGCAAATGCAGATATAAAGTAAGAAATTGAAGCAATAAAAAGTCCAACTTTTTCTGATGTCCCGAGCTGTATGGCTTGAGTCTTTTCTGTCAATATGTTCGATATATCTGGAGAAATAGTATCGAAATATGCCATGTCCATGCCCAACGCACGATAAAGCAATCTCTCTCGCAATCTTCGCGATACCCTCTCGCCAATAACTGCCCAACAGACAGCCCACCCCCAAGTCACAATAAAATAGCCAACTGCAACCGACATTAGACGATAAAGAAGACTTTTGAGTTCATCCGCAGGCGGTGGAAAGTTGTTTATTATCCTTCCCAGGATAATACCGATCATGGGGAGCGGGAGACCAGCAGCCATCGCAAGGAGGACTCCCAAAACAAGCACTAATCGAGATCCAACACCATCGAGTGGCCGGTACAATGCGAAATAAGAGGTCTTGAATGGGTTGAGTCCCAAAATTTGACGTATGAAAGCTTGGCGAATCGCAACTATGTTTGTAAATTGTGGCTGGACGGTTGCTAAAGATGGCTCAACATGTCTCTCCCATTGCGAATTGCGTCGAGTGCGAACACCATCTTGATAGTCGCCGGTTTCAGAATTGAGAAGAGGGTCGCTCTCGTCGCTTGACTCAATAGAGATGTGGGCGCTCTGAAGCGCGGGCGAGATTGAAGATTCCATCGGTATCAACGGCTCATTGGTGCATCTTCAACTCGCGATGAATTGATGGCGGCTTCCTGGTTCAATGCGCGTACATGCCATGGAGATACCGTAGGAGTTCTTCGTGACGTGTTAGAGACCATCGCGTCTCTGACAGGCGGCAGAAACAATCCGAGGCTAAGTTAGAGTCTTGGCATGACGGCTGAAAGTTCCTTTTGTGCATGATAACGAATTTATACCAAGAGCTAGACCACTTGCTAACACAGCATGCGTTTCTTGACGTTGATTACCCGCTGCACTGGCCAAGATGCTCGGAGGTATGTTCAATTTCACGTGAGCTGACTGTTGTGCATTTTATGCATGTAAAAGCGCCGTCGTCCACAGTTAAGTAGGCCAGAAACTTGTCTTTTCAGTTCGGTTCTAGTTGCAGCCTCTTTGAGCTTATTGAGCCTAGTACCTAGTCCTAGTCGGCACGCGTGATGGATACCTTCGAATCTAGTGAATAAACCGACATCGGACTTCCCACGGATCATACTCCGAGTTATTGACTCGGCTGGGTATTCCATGACGCGTTGGCCCCTGGTAAAAGCAATTATTAGCTACCTGCGTGGGAGGATTACGCTAGTGTAATGTGTAACAGCAGGGAAGAGATGGAGTAGTGGGCTGGGTCATCCGGACCCAACGTGCCGTCGCATCTGTCACCTTCGCATCAAGGTCTTGAAGCTAACAAAAGCTATGGTGGGGCAGATGATATTCTCGGAATATTTTGAACTCTCCCTCATTTACTTGGGCCGACTAGAGCCCCCGATTGTTCTGGTGTCCCGTTTTTGTATGACGAAGTTGATGACCATACTAAGACTAACGCTCACGAACCAAGTCAGGGATGTATGAGGTTGCTTTTGCAGGCAAACACAGGGACATTCAACAACAACTACAGCTAAAACCGAACAGTTAGGGAAGGAGCTTTCGCTACACTGGCCAAAAGCTCCCTCTCCCTATCTAGGAACAGTGCATGTTGTAGGATCGCCCGAGGCTAACCGATGTCCAACGCTCTCTGGTAATGGCTGGTTTGTCGCACTGAGATCCCAACATTGAACATATCTTACAAACAAGTTTAAACACGTTGCAGACTGACACCATCACATCCTCACGTGGGCATCCATCAGCCTTGGAAATATTCGTCAAAAATACTTAGAACCTGTCGACCAATCATCGCTCTGCAGTTTCTCATCCACGAAGACGTGCCACGAGAGGTCCTTATATAATAATCTCAAAAAAGCCAAATTCATAGGGCATTTTAGTGAGATTATCTACTCTGAAGCTACTTCTACTTTGTTGCTGTGAAAAGCAGCTCGTCGCGCCTCAAAGCATTCATATCATACAACATCCAATCATTTTCATTGGTCCATCAAAATGGTACACGCTCGAAAATCATCACACAAACTATCAATCATCAACGAATCTGCTTCCTTTCTTGCAGGTCCTACTCGGCTTCATGAGCTAGTGGCCCCTCCATCCACTGCGACTGCTATCGACTTTCTTGGATCAAAACGACGGAAGTTTTCCTTTAAGGCTTTACACACATTGAGCGACAGTCTTGCTCACTCTCTCACGAAGTCATTGGAACATGTGAAAAATGCTTCTTCCATTGTTCCAGTATTCTTACCACAAGGCCCAGAGCTCTACATCGTACTTCTTGCAATCTTGAAGGCTGGTAAAGCTTTCTGCCCCATCAGCCTCGACACCCCAGTGGAAAGACTTGACTTCATTTTAGCCGATATATCAGCCAACTTGATTGTCACAGACTCGGAAAATCATTTACGTTTGCGAATAAATACAGACGTTGTCGTATTCAGAGTGGACCATGAAATTTTCCAGGAAAGAGAGTCTGATCTCTGCACGATTCCACACATCGATACAAATGACCTAGCATACGTTCTATATACTAGTGGTTCAACTGGGACGCCAAAGGCTGTAGGTGTGTCCCATCGTGCGGCTACCCAAAGCCTACTGGCTCATGACAGGCATATTCCACGTTTTGCCCGATTTCTCCAATTCGCGGCGCCTACCTTCGATGTCTCCATCTTCGAAATATTCTTTCCGTGGTACAGAGGCAGCACGTTGGCAAGCCGTACGCGCGCTAAAATGCTCGATAACCTTCCAGAAACAATACGAGACCTCGACATAGACGCAGCCGAGCTGACACCAACAGTAGTAAGCAATCTTCTTGAAGGTCGATCAAGTGTTCCTGGTCTTCGGCTTCTTCTCACTATCGGTGAGATGCTTACTCGGGATGTAATTGACGCATATGGTGGCTCTGGTGCAAGAGAGAGCATTCTTTGGGCTATGTACGGGCCGACTGAAGCTGCGATACATTGTACCTTACAAGCCCGTCTCTCGGCCACTGCTCCGACCACAGCAATAGGATACCCATTAGACACAGTCTCAGCCTTCGTAGTGTCGCCACTAGTCGAAAAAGGGTCTCCACCGGATTTCAATATACTACCACTTGGAGAAGAAGGAGAGCTGGTCGTCGGGGGCCCTCAAATCGCAGAGGGATACTTAAACCGCTCTGAACTTACTGCGGCATCTTTCATGCATCACCGCGAATATGGATACCTGTACCGCACCGGCGATCGGGCGAAAGTTTGCAATGATGGCACACTCGAGTGCTTTGGGCGTGTCGTTACAGGTCAGGTGAAGTTGAGAGGACAGAGAATCGAGCTAGGAGAAATTGAACAGATCGTCATGAAGTTAAAAGAATGTCGTTCAGCCACAGTATTAGTCATTGAAGAAGTTCTAGTTGCCTTTTGTGCCACTGGCACTGGTAAGATGTCGCGGGACGACGTCCTCCAGATCTGCAAACGATGGCTACCCGCAATCATGATACCCACCGATATTTTGTTCGTTAATCGCATGCCACAGCTTCCATCCGGGAAGGTTGATAGAAATTCTCTCATCTCGTATCACCAGAATGCGATGCATCGCAACGGACAAGTGGTGGAACAGCCGGAAAACTCTGTCAATCACACCATGTTCAGCCTCATTCAAAACCACATGAAACAAGACCTGGGGTTAAAATCCAACCTTGCATCTGCTGGACTTGATTCGCTTCAAGCCATACGCCTCGCCTCTATGCTACAAGCAAAAGGATACCGGGTAACTGCGCTACAACTACTCTCCGCAAATAGTGTTGAGAATCTCCTTCAGGCTGCTCAGAATGCTGGGCTGGGGAATGGGGTAATTTCTAATGATGAGTTGGTCTCTGCAGACAGTGGAAATCTGGATACTCCGGAACTCAAATGGCAGCATGCGAAGATTGCTTATACTCTATCCTGCACTCCTCTACAAGAGGCTATGCTTGCGGAAACGGTTGCTAGACCTAAGGCCTACTGTAATTGGATTGAGGTAGAGCTCCTAGAGTTGCATGCTTTTGAGGACATTCAGAATGCACTTCGTAGCATTTCACATGGCAACGAGATTTTGCGCTCTGGATTTTATCCAGTAACCAGGAACGACGGTGCCTTTATTCAAGTTGTATGGAAGGAGTTAGAAGCCTCACAAATTCAACAAGTGAGTACCTTCTCCAGGCTATACTCTCTCGGCTCCTACGAATCCTTATTGCGGCCATTCTCTGTCCAAGTAAGAATAGGTTTTGGAAAGCCTCAGTTACTATTCCAAGTTCATCATGCGTTATATGACGGCTGGTCGTTCGAATTGATTCTCCAGGATCTCGAGGGTTTGCTGGCTGGGCGAAGCGCTAAATCACGACCGCAATATCGTAAAATTATTCAGTACTACCTTGAACACCAACCAAGCTTACAAAAAGAGGATGTAGAGTACTGGGCCACACTTCTTCATGATCGACCAGAAATATCACTACCAAATCTTAATGGCGTGATCGTCGCAGACAATGCGATGCATTCGATCGCCGGACGCTCGGATGTCGCATTGCAATCTCTACTCGAGCGGTCTCGTGAGCTTGCTGTCAGTCCCCAGGTATTCTTTCAATCGGCGATAGCTTTCGTCTTGAGTCTTTATGTTGGCTCAAGCGACATTGTTATCGGCAATGTCACTTCAGGTCGAACGATTCCCGTTGTCGGAGTAGAGGACATCATTGGTCCATGTATCGCGACACTTCCCTTTCGATTGCGCTTCGGAAGCCTACTCAGGGTGCTCGATATATTGAAAGAAGCGCAGCGCATGAACCGAGCCAGCCTAGAACATTTCACTCTACCTCTACGCGAGATTTCAAAAGCTGCAAACGTGCGCGCCGGAGCGCGGCTTTTCGATGCGTTGTTTGTATGGCAACAATCCTTCAATTCAGCTACGACTTCTCCACCATCCGCGTATGTAATCGAGAGCGCAGATGAACTTGAATTCAAGGTTACATTTGAGTATGAACCACGGCCTAATCATATATCATTTCGAGTTAATTTTGACTCTTCCATACTTCCAGTTGGTCAAGCGAAGTACCTGTCGAGGCAGATTGATGAAGTGGTTCAATTCTTTCTCAGGGATACGGATAGCTTTACCACTGACATTACGACATGCTTTTCTGCGTCTTCACGCTCCATTGCAAATTCTGCACCAAAAGAATGGCTGTCGTCTCATGGTCCCTCATTCGCCGTCGAAAAGTGGGCCCTGGCTGCGCCTGAGAAGGACGCAATCCGATTCTCCCATATTGTGGATGGGGTAATGCAAATTAAGGACACAATGACCTACGCTACGCTGAATTGTCGCAGCAATCAGCTTGCTCGGAGTCTATCAGAACATGGAGTACGCTCTGGTGATTTAGTAGGGGTGATTATGGAGAAATCTGTTGACCTCTATGTGGCCATTCTTGCAGTCCTGAAACTAGGCGCTGGTTACCTTCCACTCACTCCGGATCTGCCAAGCGAAAGAAAGAAGACAATCTTAGCCGAAGCCCAGGTAGCAGTATGCGTCGCCGATTCTTCAGCATCAATGAATTTCGAGCCACCCACACCCACTACTGTCATCCCATTTGGGATTGACCTCACTGTGTATGCCAGTCATAATCTCGATACACCATATGATGGGGAACACGTGGCATACTGTGTCTTCACGAGTGGCAGTACTGGTGTCCCCAAGGGTGTCCTTATCACACAGGATAATCTGATGAGTAATTTGAATTATCTATCCGGAATATACCCCTACTCAAGTCACTCAAGGCTGCTCCAGTCGTGTTCTCAAGCGTTTGATGTCTCTGTATTCGAGATCTTCTTTTCATGGAACGCGGGCATATGTCTGTGCTCAGCAAGCAAAGAAGATGTATTCACCGACTTAGAAGATGCTATCTGCAAGATGGGTATTACACATCTGAGCCTTACTCCAACAGTCGCAGCCTTGGTTGATCCAGAGAATGTACCACAAGTTGAATTTCTAGTAACAGCTGGGGAAGCATTGACAGAATACGTGCGCCGTAAATGGGTTGGACGAGGACTCCATCAAGGTAAATATTATGCATTTGTAATCATAAACCTGCTGTTAATCTGAACAGGGTACGGTCCTTCTGAAACAACAAATATCTGTACAGTGCGCCCTTTAGTCTCGCCAACAGACCTGATCAATAACATCGGATCCGCCTTCGATAACACTTCAGCATTTGTACTTGAACCAAAGAGCAGTACCATTTTGCCTCGAGGTGCAGTCGGTGAACTATGTTTTGGTGGGTACCAGGTGTTCAAAGGTTATCTCAATCACCCTGAGATGACTGCCGCCAAAATTATCAACCATCCCTTGTACGGGCGTATATATCGGTCTGGTGACACAGGGGTGTTACTTTATGATGAATCTATCCTGTTTGCCAACAGGCTGGATGACCAGGTGAAGATTCGTGGCCAAAGGGTGGAGCTAGGGGAGATATCGTCCGCTGTTCTCGACCAAATATGCGTTCGAGACTGTGTAACCCTACTTTTGCGAAGATTAGATGGCCCAGAGAAGCTGGTTAACTTTTGGGTTCCCAGCTTGGCAGACAGCACTACCTTCAGAGTGTTAGATGTCCAAACCCTCCGTCCGGATATGCTCACGATGTATGCTTCCCTATCATACCGACTTCCTACTTACATGATGCCCTCGCATCTCATTCCTGTAGCTCATCTACCCATGACTACACAAGGTAAAATTGACAAACGACTTCTGCGAAATTGTTTCGAACGTATTCCGGAAGAAATAATTGAGCAGACTACCAACATGGAAGATTTTTCTGGCGAAACGACAATTGCCACTGCATGGGAGGTTCAAGTTGCACAAATAATTGCAGAAATACTCAAACTGCCCATTGAGAAAATTAAACGCATTTCATCCTTTTTCAACCTGGGACTTGACTCAATATCAGCAATAACCTTGAGTCACCGACTGAAAAAGGCAGATCTGGGATCTTATGCTGTCTCCACTATTTTGAAGCACTCTACGATAGCACAACTCGGCGCGTTCAAAGACATATCTGCGCAGAACGTTCCTCGCGCGGAAGCCGTCACCTCCAGTCCAGCAACGGCCATCATGGCGAACGAGATTTTAAGGATTCAGAGTCTATTTGATATGAAAGGATTGCCTATTTCGAGGATCCTACCATGTACGCCGCTCCAGGAAGCCATGCTAGCGAGCGGACATTCGACTTCAGGGTCATCCTATAGCAACGTGATGGTGTTCAATGTCCATGGAAATTTATCCCACCTTCGCGATTGTTGGGCTATGATGGTTCAACGGCACGAGATCCTTAGAACTTCGTTTTTACCAACGGAAGATCCATCATTTGCGTTTGCCCAGGTGGTACTACAAGATGCGAGAATTGAGTGGAAAGATGTGGCCTGGTCACAGTCAATATATCAGTACGCTAACAGTGTCATATTCGATCTGCTAAAAGATGGAAAGCCACCTCTTTGGCTTGCGATTGCGGAAGGAGAACGATTTTCAAAATTAATCTTCTCCTGCCACCATGCACTATATGACGGTATTGCGATACAGAATCTACTCAAAGAGGTGGAGGAAGTGTATCATCATAACAAACTTCTACCTCCAGTTCCTTACGATTTATATTTGCAAGACATGATGTCGCAAGACTTCGAGGAAGCAGACCGATTTTGGGGAGCAGTGTTTCGCGATTTTGAACCGACCTCATTTCCCAATCTCACCAACAAAATTCATGGAGAACCAAAGTCGGCTTCATGGGAACAGACTCTACTTCTACCACTAAATGAGATACGCAAAGTTTGTCAACAGGCCTCCTTGTCCCTCCTCTCCGTCCTCCTTACTACGTGGGCTAAGATGCTACATTTTTACACTGGAGAGCTTGATGTGTGCTTTGGTAATGTAGTGAGCGGACGGGCTCTTCATGAACACGACCTAGACAAACTTGTAGCGCCCTGCTTTAATTCCTTACCTGTCCGCATGAATATTGATGCTGGCAAAAGTAATGGAGTACTGGCACAGCAGTCCCACGCTTATATCGTCGAATCATCCGCTTTCCAACTGACACCACTTCGTCGGATACAAAACATTGTGCTTAAGGACGGGGGTCGGCTTTTTGACACCCTGGTTATCCTTCAGCAACCTAGCGATCCACTAGATGATAACATTTGGACACTCGAAGAGAATTGGGCCGAAATGGACCTGCCTTTGGTCTGTGAGATCTCACAGAATGAGCTTGAAGACAAGTTGACAATAGTCCTTCACTACCATAATTCAGTCCTTTCAGAGACGGATGTCAAGGTTGTCGCGGACACTTTTGATTACTGCTTAGGAACTGTAGTTAACCAACCAGAGACGCCGTCTACTGCCACAATCGGTCTTCCTTTGAGTCTTCGAGCCGAAAATAACTTTGATTTTGACAATTCCTGGACGGAGACGCAATTTCTACACTCTGAGTTTGAGAATAACGCACAAATGAACCCGACTCAAATCGCACTCGACTTTTTGCATGCGGATGGAACAAGAACAGTTTGGTCTTTCGAAATGCTTAATGAGAGGGCTAATGATATTGCGCAAGCACTCATCGACAGTGGCGCTAGACCTGAGGATATCGTGCCAATCCACATATCTAAGTCTCCACTTTTCTATGCCAGCGTATTAGGTGTTCTCAAAGCTGGGGCTGCTTTTGCGCCTGTTCATCCTGATCTCCCGGAAGCGCGAAAACTCTTGATGTTCAAGGACTTGAACTCGAGCTTTGTTCTGTATACAAAGGAGTGTCCGTTACCAGAAGTCTTTACCATATCCACTATGCTTGATGTTGAGGTTGTAAGGCATACCAAAAAAGGAAACCCTATTATCTCTGGCCTTAATGGTAGAAACCTCGCTTACTGTATCTTTACGAGTGGTTCTACCGGTGTGCCCAAAGCAGTCAGCATAGAACACCACTCACCGATTCAAACGATCAAATCCTCCAGGTCCGTTGTACCCTATGATAACTTATCAAGACTCCTGCAATATGCTGCCACCAGCTTTGATATGTGTTATTACGATTGCTTCCTTGCATGGACATTTGGTTTTACACTTTGCTCAGCTGAGCAAACGAAGATGCTAGATGATTTGGCAGGAACTATCAATGCACTAAATGTCGACCTTCTGGACTTAACGCCATCTGTAGCAGCTTCTCTGACTAAGAACGAAATACCTGGAGTCAAATGGTTGTACTGCATTGGGGAGGCAATGTCATCTACCCTGGTGACAGAATGGGAGGACACATGCGTCAACTCTTATGGACCAACGGAAGCTGCATTTTGTACCACAATCCACCCAGTAACGACGCATACCAAAACCGCCATTATCGGGAAACCATTTCCCAGTACATCATTTGCCGTTTTTCGAGCTGGTGGTGACCAACCTTTGCCTCTATTGAGCATTGGAGAGCTCTATATCGGAGGTGCACAGATAGCTCGCGGGTACTTTGGTCGAACTGAACTAACAGACGAGAGATTTGTAAAAAAATGTGGACAGAGGTTCTACCGAAGCGGCGACATTGTCCGCATGCTGAGTGATGGTAATTTCGAGTTTGTTGGACGTGCGGACGACCAGGTTAAGATACGAGGACTGAGGGTAGAACTTGACGAAATCAACCAGGTCATCAAGAACTCTCAGCCAATTATTACGGCTGTCGCAACTCTGGTTTTGAAGAAAGGCGTTGCAGCAAAGGAACAACTAGTGTCCTTCCTGGTTACTCAGCCGCAGCTTAGTGACGAGCAGCGAGAGGAAATGCGACAAGGTCTGAGACACAGCGTTCAAAATCAACTTCCCTCTTACATGATACCGAGCTTCTTTCTTTTTGTTGATCGGATTCCTCGTTCACTAGCCGGAAAAGTTGACAAGACCGCGCTGACTGATGCCTTTCGGTACTCACCCGAAACGAATGTGCTATCTAACAATATTCAACAACAAAGAGAGGAACGTCAATGGACTAAGCTTGAGATTCAGATCAGAAGTGTCTTTGCGCGATTTTCGTGTATGGCCCTGGATGGTGTGTTACCTGAAACCACAATTTACCAGCTTGGTTTGGACAGTATCAGTGCCGTGCAAATTGCTGCCGCACTCCGTGGGAATGGTCACCATGTGGCTTCTGGGGACATTATGAAATACACAACTTGTACTGAGCTCGCCAAATTTATCGAGCAACGACCAAAACAGGAGCAGGTCGCCGATGTACAGTTCGATTTCACAGCTTTCAACGCCCAGCACAAAGCGTTTGTTGTGGAGAGATATAACATCGCCAACGAAGAGGTCGTAACTGTTAGGCCTTGTACTCCACTACAAAGAGGTATGCTTTCTCAGATGGTTGCAAAAGCTGGTACTGTCTATATCAATCATATCCGCATGAAATTAAAGCCTGGATTGAGCCTAGTTGATATGAGGCGAGCTTGGGAAATGGTAATGGTCACACACCCAATTCTCCGAACCGGTTTCGTACATCTCAACGACAAGGATCATCCCTTTGGCATGATTGAATACAGCCCTGACGGCTTTCATTTGCCATGGGAAACATCTACGAATGACCAGCCCGATACGTCTAAAGTTTGGCTCGAGAAATTGCAGCGAAGAGCACCAGACAAGGTTCACAAGCCTTGTTGGTATATCCGAACAGTCAATGATGAGAATGAGACGTATATAGACCTCGCCATTTTTCATGGGCTGTTCGATGCACAAAGTATCCAGTCAGTCCTCAATGACGTTTCTAGGGCTTATAAGAGGGAAACAATCCAGACTCCTGTAGCCCTTGAACCCGCTATCGACGGTATCTTACGGCTGAGTAGTGATCAGGATAAACTAGGACGATTGTTTTGGACAAGGATGGGAGAACAGATTACCCCTTGTCGCTTTCCCGACTTAGCCCCGCTACGATATGTCTCAGAACCACCGGAGACTTACGCATATCGATCATTGAAGCCACTGCCTGATATAGAAGGTGCCTGCCGGCAGGCGAATACCACATTACAAGCTTTAGGTATTGCAAGCTGGCTATCGCTCATATCCATTTACACAGGGGAATCAAAAGCAACTTGTGGCGTTGTGCTTTCGGGTCGCAGCTTTGAGGCGGCAGAGCATGCTGTTTTCCCGTGCATCAACGTAATTCCCATTGCACAAGCAATGGAGGGGGACCCAAAAACGATAATAAAGTCAATCACAGCTCTGGTTGGTGAAGCGCATAGTCACCAGCACATGCCACTCCCAGACATACACAAACTAATGGGATGTCCAAGCGAGTCTCTTTTTGATACTGTTTTTGCTTTCCAGAAGCTACACTCAACTAATGAAGAGAAGCAACCTTGGGAAATCGTAGATGAAACGGCGAGTGTAGAGTATGCTCTATCGATTGAACTAGAGCCTCGGGAAGGCTATCTGGAATATCGCCTTACTTTCATGCCACATAAGTTGCCACGAGAGCAAGCTGCCCTCATTCTTGCACAGCTTGATCATCTGATGCAGAGCTTGATTTTGCCTACATACCATTCAGAAACCTCCGATCCCCTATTGTACTCGATAACTCCAGCAAAGGAACCAACTCTACCATCTGACCGTCAGCTCTTACACGAGCTCGTTGAACTTAGTGCCGTAAAGTATCCTCAGCGGGTTGCCTTAGAGTTTGCACAATCCATCCGTGGAGGCGAGTACGATTCGCAACGATGGACTTACTCCGAACTCGATGCCGAAGGCAATCGAGTTGCAAATCTTCTTATTGAGAAAGGCGTGCAGCCAGGCGCATTGGTCGGCGTATGTTTCGACAAGTGCCCAGAGGCTTCTTTTGCCATGCTGGGAGTCCTCAAAGCCGGGTGCGCTTTCGTTGCAATAGATCCTGGGGCACCTGTAGCCCGCCAAGTTCTGGTTATACAAGATTCATCAGCCTCAGTCGTTCTTTCTATGGGGACGGTATCAGCTGGCTTCGAGAATCGGATCAGTGTGCCAACAGTGAACTTGAATAAGGTAACGGTCAGGTCTTACAGCAGCGAAAGACCCAAGTTAGAGAGAAATATCAATTCCCAGGACCGAAGCTATTGCTTGTACACTAGTGGTACGACAGGTATGCCAAAAGGATGTGAGTTGACCCATGAGAATGCTGTTCAGGCGATCGTCTCATTTCAACGCCTATTTGCCGGTCATTGGAATTCAAGGTCACGCTGGCTTCAATTTGCATCCTTTCATTTCGATGTCTCTGTGTTAGAGCAATATTGGAGTTGGTCTGTTGGTATTTGTGTAGTTTCAGCACCTCGCGATCTTATCTTCGAAGACCTCGCCCAGTCCATCCGCGTGCTCGGCATCACACATATTGACTTAACACCAAGCCTTGCTCAATTGTTGCATCCTCGCGATGTACCTGAACTTTGCAAAGGTGTCTTCATCACTGGAGGCGAGAGTCTGAAACAAGAGATTTTGGACGTGTGGGGACCAACAGGCGTGATCTACAACGGTTACGGACCAACTGAAACGACCATTGGCTGTACCATGTACCCTCGCGTTCCGGTCAACGGTAAACCTTCGAACATAGGACAACAATTCGATAATGTTGGCACCTTTGTCCTTCGACCAGGCTCGGAGGTTCCTGTACTTCGGGGCGGTGTCGGCGAGCTTTGCGTTTCTGGTAAGCTAGTCGGTAGAGGTTATCTGAACCGCGATGATCTTACCAGCAAGAGCTTTCCCTACCTAGATCAATTTTCTGAGCGCGTTTATCGGACAGGGGATTTGGTGAGGGTCTTACATGATGGCAGTTTGGACTTCCTCGGCCGCGCAGATGATCAAGTCAAATTACGCGGACAACGTTTAGAAATCGGTGAAATCAATTCGGTTATCAGACATTCGAGCAAGAACATATCCGACGTTGCCACACTAGTTCTAAAGCATTCTGGTCAAAAAAAAGAGCAGCTTGTTGCATTTATCGTTCGAGGAAGAGTGAATGGTCAACCAAAAGCTTTGCTGGAGAATGTAGCGGAAACGATAGTTGCAAGAGAAGCATGCCAGGAAAAGCTTCCATCCTACATGGTGCCAACACATTTTGTCCCGCTTTCATCTCTGCCACTCAACGTCAACAACAAAGCTGATGCAAAGAAACTGAGAGATATATACGAAGGATTATCGGGCGCAGATCTGCAAATTATGGCCGCTAGTTTAAATCATGTTGATCATGGTTGGTCAGATCAAGAGAACAAGATTCGAAATGTGGTGAAACAAGAGCTTGGAGATAATGAAGATGTATTCGGCAAAGATACCAGCTTTTTCGAGCTGGGTATGGATTCGATATCTGTCATCAGTGTTGTGAGAGCGATGAAACAAGCTGGTTTCTCTGGCGCAAATGCCTCTCTGATCCTTAAGCACTGCACAATTCGTCGCCTTTCAAAAGCGTTATCTCGAGAAGAACAGTCTACAAACTATCATGCGTCGTTACGTTTCGCTCAACAAGAGATCGCTGCTATGCAGCACCGTCATCGTCATGAAATTGCACGAATGCTTTCAGTCAGCGAATTGGGTATTGAAACCCTAGTACCATGTACACCACTTCAACAAGGCATTATTGCACGATCTCTAGAAAGCGGAAATGGCCTTTACTTCAACACGTTCGAATTCGAGCTGAGCGACGACATTGATCATGGCATGCTACGAACAGCATGGCAGACAGTGCACGCGTCAATTCCAATCCTACGAACCACGTTCGTGAATACTGAGGAGGGCTATGCTCAAGTGGTTATAAATGGTAGTCATTTACCTTGGGCACAGGAGAGTGCAATGATAGATGAACCATTGGATGTTTGTCTTGTCAGATTGAGGCAGCGGTGGCTCGAGAGCAACCACAGCGATTACAAAAGACCTTTCGAGATCATCTCCCTTGCCGCTTGTGGAAAGCAATTCCTAATCGTACAAATCTTTCATGCTCTGTATGATGGAATTAGCATTGAACTCATCTTCGATGCCGCTTGGGAGGCATACAATGGACATTGTCCCCACAATGACCCACCTTCGTTTCACAGCGCCTTACCATATGGCCCGCTAAGAGTTGTGGAGGGATCAAAAGGCTTTTGGCAAGAACATCTTACAAGAAATATACCCCGATTACTTCCTCCATTGACGAGCAGTCCGAGCAGGCAGCCCCTCAAAATCAGTCGAGAGTTTCATACAACGACTGCTTTTGAGCCAGTCAGACGCAAACTAAATGTTACGGCTCAAGCCATCGCGCAGGCTTGCTGGCTAAACACATTGCAAAGTTGGATGAAGGGTCCTGTAACAATGGGCGTGGTAGTTTCAGGTCGAAGTATTAATCTTGAGGGTGCCGATCGCATCATAGGCCCCATGTTCAACACAATACCGTTTCAACACTGGACTAAAGATGGCGAGACTTGGGCATCGACTATTAAGAGGGTTCATGATTTCAATGTTGCTGCTCATCAATACCAGCATACTGCGCTGAGGGACATCAACAAGTGGTGCAAGAATGATCGTAACGAGCCCCTCTTCAATAGCTTGTTCGTCTTTCAAGTCGGGTCGACTGAGAAAACCCACATCAGAAATGGGAAGTGGAAGATGTTAGATGGAGAGGTCGAAGCAGATTTTCCTCTGGCTTTGGAGATCGAACAGAACCCGGAAAATCGATGGAGTTTGACACTGGTCACGCAAGGTCATATGTCGGATACAAAAACATCGAACGAACTCATTCATCGCTTTGAGAAGGCGATGAAGCAGGTGGTTGAAGACCCTACGACCACAGTCGAAGCAATAGCAGAGACAAATAGCTTAGCTTGGAACGGAGTCAAAGATGATAAGTCGCTAGCAAACGATTCTACCGACTTTGTGTGGACGAATGATGCCAAAATATTGAGGGAAACACTTATGGATCTTACAGGCAGCAATCAGCATGATATTGACGAAACGACATCTATCTTGCAGTTGGGACTGGACAGCATCGATGCCATTAGGATGTCATCGAAGCTCAAAAAGCGCGGCATAAATATAGCCGTCAGTGGAATCATGCGCAGCCTGACAATTGCCAAGATGCTAAAAATCGCCCAAACCACAAGCCCGAGCATAGGCCAGGATATGGATGTGGAATACTTGATACCACGCAAGAATGAGCTACGAAGCGTTGTCGAACAACAAAGGCACAGAATCGGGCAAATTACTGACGTATTTCCGTTAACTCCTCTGCAAGAAGCTATGGTTGCCGAGATGATAACGTCTGAGTTCGCAAGATACTACAATTTCGATGTCATGAGACTCCAGAAAGGTACCGACATCACCCGGTTACAAAGCGCCTGGACTTGTGTCATCGAAGCTTCACCAATCCTACGCACTCTCTTTCTTCCGATTAATGACCCTCAAATCGATTCTATATTTGCCCAAGTCGTTCTTGAAGATACTCGCAACTTTTGGACATCGATTACCTTGGATACAGAGCCTGACCTGACTGTACTGCGGGAAGGACTTCAGGAAGAAGCAATGGCCTCTTTTCAGGTGGAGCCGCCTTTTCGCCTCTTACATGTCGCAGCTGCTAGTCAAGACTATTTAATTATATCTATAGCACACGCACTCTACGATGGCTGGTCGCTAAGCTTACTACACACTGATGTAGCTTGCGCTTATAATGGGCAGTATGTGCCTCGTCCTGATTACCAAGCAACGCTTTCGGATATACTCTCAAAGTCTGGGCCCAAAGCTGCTACGTTTTGGCAAGACTTCCTTTCTGGCAGTAGGCCCAGCATCCTTTCACCACGAACACACACCCCGCTCAATACATCACAAGTGGTACATCGTGTTGAGCGGCAGAGCAAATTTGCTTCGGCCAGCATCACAACATTTGCGAAGAAGAAAAATGTATCTGTCCAAACATTGGGCCAGTCTGTATTCTCCATAGTGCTGGCTTCGTTTGTTCAATCACTTGATGTGGTATTTGGCTCCGTCTTGTCCGGGCGCGATGATGATACATCCACAAAATTGCTTTTCCCTACTATGAATACTGTTGCTGTTCGATCAGTCATTCATGGGACGATTTCCGACATGCTGCGCTACACACAAGACAACTCAGTCAACATCAAGCAATGGCAACACTTTCCCCTACGAAAAGCTCTATCTCTAAGCGGTACACGCCGTGCACTTTTCAACAGTTTATTCATTTACCAAAAGGGCATACAGGAAGACAAATCAGAGAATAAGAGACTATATACAAGTGTTCAGAGTCAAAGCGATGTGGAATATCCAGTCTGCGTCGAGATGGAAATCTTGGGCGATGAGCTTATATGGCGTTGCGCAATCAAAGACGAAATGTTTGATAAGGCTGGCTCCGAAAACTGGCTGCGCAGATTAGACCAAGTGATGGGCGTGATGTTAGAGCGGCCAGACGATTCTGTGATTCATTTCACACCACATGGAATATCTGTGTGTGGATTACCCCCATTTGAGGATGATAGAAAAAAAGATCCCACCGCCGGAGACCCAACCAGCGATCGTGCACAAGAAGAACCTCAACCACGGCCAGAAATTGTGTGCAATATCCGTGAAGTTCTAGCTTCAGTGTCTGGAACCCCCGAGCAGGAATTCGTTGCTGGTACGACTATCTTCCATATTGGTCTTGACTCCATCAGCGCAATTAAAGTCTCTGCTCTCCTTCGACAAAGGGGGATTATTCTCAGTGTTGGCGAAATGCTTCAAGCTGGAACAGTTGATAAGATGGCTCTAGTAGCTGGTACAAACTCAGCCCATAACTTTAGAGACGAAGAAAACTATACATCCACTATCGAGGAGGTCCTACATGATCTTGACCGGGATGAGATTATACGCCGGTCAATTGCTGAAGGATGTCGCATCCAAAATCCCGATTCAATTCAATTGTTCCCGATCACGGCTGGACAGCTATATATGCTGTCAATGTGGCTTAACTCGCGCGGCAGTCATTTCTATCCTGAATTCGGATACAGCCTCCTTGGAGATATATCAGTTGAGAATCTTCGATGCTCCTGGAAAATTCTAACAGATGCAAACCCCATACTGAAAGTATACTTTGTTGCAACTCCGGTCAGACAGATGCCTTATGTTCAACTGATACAAACGGATTACGAATCAGAGATTTCGATTCTTGATGTTACTCATCACAGCAAAAAACAGGCGACTCAGCAACTGATACTATCAGAAACAGGCCAATCTTGGGCCAATCTATATGTGACACGAACAAGTCACGGCTGGGATCTGAAGCTAAAAATTCACCACGTTATCTATGATGGTGTCAGCCTGCCCATGTTGATGCAACAGCTCCAAGATATTTGTAACGGGGCCACGATGCGACCCCCAAATGACACCCTTGCCGGGCTTATGGCTACCTGTTCGGGGGGTTCCGTAGTTGAACGCCGGAAGACATTCTGGACAACATACCTAAAGGGCGTGAAGCAGCACCAGCTCCCGCAACCAACGTCACCAACAAACTCTAGAACGGAGATTTTTGAACCAGGACTATTAGCTACAGAAGCATTAGATAAGTTTGCTCGTTCAGAAGGACTCTCGCTGCAAGCCATTTTTCTCGCTGCGTACGGTCAATGCTACGCTAGGATGAATCAAATACCAGAGGAGGAGGACGTTGTGCTTGGAATATATCTGGCCAATCGTTCACTCCCTATCCCCAACATCGAGGCCGCTCCACTGCCCACCGTCAACCTTCTTCCACTACGACTCCACTCGCCCCTAGGCTATGATATGATGGATACTGCGCATCGCATCCAGCAAGATCTCCAAACGATTGGACAATTTCCTAACACCTTAGCTAGTCTTTTCGAGATCAGCGAGTGGACTGGTGTGAAGCTGGACACCTTTGTCAACTTTTTGAAGTTGCCAAGTATTGACAACGTCCTTCAAACGCCGAGCAATGGCATCAGGATTGTTCAGGCGGCACACTGGGAGCAAGGAGTGAATCGTGTCACCGAACAAACCCCGGCCGACACTCTGCATGAACGTCAGATGAGAAGCCTTAAACATGAGGTTAATGGTGCATATTTGGTGAGTCAGATCTGTCATCTATTGTCCGGCATAACTAATAGATGAATAGCATGCGATCGACATCGAAGCAACAGTACGTGACGGAGCTTTGGATGTTGGCATTTTTGCCCCAGTAGAGATGATGAATTTGCCGGATGGAAACAAGCTACTCAGCAAGCTTCGAGAGGCAATAGAAAGCCTTGTTAGGTAATGAAATGCTATGGTTATCGCGGGTCTTGGGGGCGCAGTGGCAGTTTCCATATGGGGTTGACAGTGCACATGATAGGATATAATACTTCTCCTTATGTATCGGGATATGTTCCTTCTTTTGTTCCATAGACAGTACAATATAGATTATGACCTCTTTAACACACCTCCACAGTACCAGTCCTAAGTAATGTCAGGCACCGTATCAACGTCACTCCTGGCATCTTCTCACACATGCTCATCACAATTCATTTCTTTATCTTGCTGACGTGCGGTAGAAAAAATTGCTATGAGGTTTGATTTAGTTCAGAGTAAGCTTGAATACCCTCAGGGATCGATGCGATGCCTCGCTTTATTGCTGTGTCGGTGAACGAGCTATCTCATTGGATATATTGCAGCTTGATCGTTTGCAAAATCCCATGTGAGCTTTGAATAAAGCTGCGCGTTGATAAGTATCCTCGGCATAGAGTGCTGCCAAGAGGAAAGTACAGGTAAGTCTGCGATTGAAATGCGTTGGTAGAGTGGATGCATGGTAATAGCCACTGGGCGCGTTATGAATGGTCTTCATTGTCTTACATTTATTACAAAATTTTTAAGTGTGAAGCATTACATTTCTACGATGACATACGTAGTATATTATCTATAGAGGGTCTATGTTGGGGCTAGATAGGAATACTCTAGAATCTCGACTTGATCTAGGGAAGTATTGCGCCGTAGAATCGCTATGCATACGATCGGTCTGCGTAGTACTTTTTACGTAAATATGTGCATTTTGGTGATTGCCTAGGGCAGCCGCATGTATGTGATGGCATTTGAGCTGTATAAAGACCCAATTCTTTCATACGAGGCCGCATAACTCGCGTGACACAGGTGTAGTCACGATACAGCTTCAGTGTACGTACGTGGCAACGCTATAATTCTCCACGTAACGACGCATTGCAGCGCTTTTTGGCCTATACAAGGCCAGGTATGGGTACCTTTCAACGCCTACCTCCATGGTAACACTCAAATTTCTTTCATAATGAGTCCCATTGGTGATACAAAGCCTCAAAGTGCAACATTTTGACGTTCTTCCATGCCTGACATCCGTTATGATCACAAAGTTGAAATGTCATCATGAAATTTTCCAACGCCATGCCATGCCGTGATTTAAATGCAAAGCCTATTCATCTTGTTGCCATTGATACTCCAAGTTTTCGACATTCGCCTTCCGATTCCGTGAACTAAACCACTGTGTCTCGAATCCATTTCCCCGATCCACACCGTCCCACCGATGCCCTGGGCGGATACCGTAGCGATTCGGTTGGAAGGCACCTTGATATATTGGTTTGCCTGTTATGCTTCGTCCTGCCTTTTTCTTGCGGAGAAAATTTGCAGCAGGATCGTTCCAGTGGTCTCGTTGCTTCAGCTCGTCGTTTAATTCTTCGTCGTCGGCGTGCCGCGCGATCGTCATTGTTTTGGCGTCTTGCAGTTGTTGCTTCCTCCGCGCAGCCTCGGCGTTTTGGACATCGCCTCGGGCTGCCTTCTCCTTCTCGAGTTTCTTGCGTTCTTCGTCTTCGGCTTTTTTCCGAGCTTCTGCGCGCTTCATTGCGACGTTTATTATGCGGCCGCTCGCATCACGGTAGATGGTCTCTTGTGCGGCACTGCCCATTTCCTTCATGGATTCTTCTGCTTTGCGCCTCTCCTCGGTTTGTTTCTTCTTCATCGCTGCTGTTACTTCTGCTGCCGTTTGCAGGCCGGCTTTTGCGCCTGACTCCATCCTCAACACACCGTCCGTGTCCACCATTTCTGGCGCCTCATCCTCGGCTTCCGCAGCCTTTTCGCGGTCGACAGCTGTTGACGCAATGATCGCATCGGCAGTGGCTGCGTCGGCGGCAACTTGTTGTGCATGCGAAGGGGCAGCAACACCCACAGCGGTCCAACCTATGGTGCCAGTTGATTTTGGCTTTTTCTTGGTCTTCTTTAGTAAGCCCCCACCGACTGCACTTATATTAGTCGCGCTCCCTGAAACAGTGATGTAATTCTGAGCCATACCAATCATCGGCGCATCGTCATCGTCGTCGTCGGCCGTGTTTTTCCACCCTAGGCTATCGTCATCGTCGATTGTGAGCCCACCATCTTTGTTCTTCCGCTTGCGCTTTTTGGACTTCTTGTCTGAATCTGCAGTGAGGTAGTTCTTGGCAAGATAGTCAGCGAGAGACATGATGTAGTAAGTGCTGCAGCAAGTGGACGTTTGCGGAGTTTAGTTTAGAACTTAGGTTCATTCACTATCGTTATCTGCACGTGACTTGGTACTGGTTTCGCGTTGCACATCCACCACCCTTGCAGTTTCCACCACCCTCGTCCTCCCAACGTGTATAAGGAGTAAAGTATGGCGCCAGGCGAACGCTCAGAAGAAGTGCATCTGTGGTATACGGCTGTTTATGAAGCCATTCAAGAGATACCCCACGGGAGGTGTACGAGTTACGGGCATATCGCGAGACTGCTTGGGAAACGTGAGCATGTCCTACGACAAGTACAAAGACGGACTGCTAACTTGGTTTGACGCGTGCTAGCTGAACGTCCGAGGTACTATAAGGTGCAAAGCATGCGGCGAATTGCTAACCCATGACGTCAAAGACAAGTTGGTGTATGTCTCAAACACCTTCCATCGCCATCGACCGATCCCAGCAAGAAGAGCCCTACGTATCACAGCGGCAATGTTCCGTGGCAGCGGGTGATCAATAGCAAAGGCGGCATTAGCCCGAGGTCAGTGACAACTATCTGCCTACGTCACCTTCGTGTTGCTTATTGTTCACTGTTGACAAGCGGCAAAGAGGACCTAGTGCAGCCAGCCATCAGGCGGACGCTTTGCGAAGAGAGGGGGTAGAGATTCAGAGGGACGCCATGGGCCTGTACTCGGTAGACCTGGCCAAGTATGGTTGGTTCCCAGACATGCTACCGAGTGAGTCTGGCTTGGTAGAGAGCAGTGACGAGGAGGATGAGGAGGCGGCAGCCTATCACACTTGACCATGCGCCTGAGGAGATCAGGAAATACAACAACAGAGTCTAGAGCTGCCAGGTTTCCAACACGTTAGTGATACATGGGAGCTGGTTGACGGAAACGGCCGATAGCCATAGTGAGTCGAAAGTGGCTTGCTCTCTTGCGGCATTATGGGGCGCAGGCTGCGGAGGCTCACGCCAATAGCTGTTCCAGGATGCTCGCCAGGCATGGGCAGATAGATGATGGCGCTAGGTACCCAAAGGGCGCAGGCTGCTAAGCGGCCAAATCCGGAGCCTTATCAAGCTTGCGTGCTATGAAGCGCTCATGTCATAAGCCGCAGCTGCCTGGACATGTTGAGGCGCCGTAACTGTTGGCGTCAGGGTACGGGCTGGAATGTGGGGTCGGGACACGAGGCCGAGCTCCAGCAATGGGGGCGTCTGCGCCTTCACCCTAACCCATGTAAGCCAGGAACCAGCCTGGCGTCGAGGGAGCCCACGTTTGCGACCCAGGCGCATGATTCTGGATGATGGCATCACCAGCATCATGGGGATGGCCCACGACTGCGTCAAACCGGATGTGATTCGGCCTGAGACGGGCCTCGGCGAGCCGGAACTTGGTCATGAGCTCCCATGAGCCGCTCACTATCTCACAGCTCTTATCAGACACCATAACAAAAGGAGCGGGGACGCGCCTACGCCTTTGATCGCTTCTCATAAAGGGCGTTCCTCCTTCATTGGTACATAGTGCACTGTTCTCCACGCTTTCAGAGAAATACCCTCGCCGTATTCAGCCATCATCGCATAGCCACTTACCGATTTGCCATAGCTTAGGCTTCACTTGAGTCACCCTTCACAGTCATCCAAGACAGCTCCCAGTCACCAGTCCGCCTCCTTACATTTCCCAGCTTATTTCTACCTGCTGTCATACCCAAATCTACGTGCCGCTCGTTCAGCTTTCCCTTCCCCAGCCAAACTACCTGACTCACCTAGTACTTATTTACTCCCTCGACTTCCTCAACCCCCCCAGTGCTTTTAGAGCAGCCCATCAACACCCTCTCAACCAACTGCAAGTCTCCGACATGTCCGACCATACCCACACCAGCGACCTTCGCAGTGGTGCCAAGGAGTTCAACCGCGATAAGAACAACAGGGTCAAGTGGGCGCATGGCCAGTCCTTTGGCCCTGGGCGGCGCGAGGAAGATGCTCGACCTCGTCCTGCTCGCATCATCCCCCATATCAAGTAAGCCCAACCACAAGCGGCGCGCTTATCTGCTCAACGATGCTGACCTGCGAAGGTCATCCTACCCTGGCCACATGAAGGCTCGAACAGCTCTCAACAAGGACGTAGCCTGCGCAAGCGACGAGTCCTCTGCTGACGAAGACGTTGAGCATCCTTCGATCGCGCCGGGACCAGATGATGAGATCACATACTCGTTCGACGCGCACCGCGGACCGAGCCAGGGCAGCCAGATCCTGAACCATGCATTGGACCAGGCTATCGAGCGCTTCGAGATCAAGGAAACGGACAAGCTCATCAAGAATGAGTACGAGGTGCTCGATGTGGATGCCGAGGTTCTATCACCACTTCCAAGGAAGAGGAATGTCGCTCCCGAGGATGAGGACTACTACTTTGTCGACGCCTAACCGGTTTTCCCACTTCTCTTGCTTCTCTCGTGCTGGATTATGAGTGATCTTGCATGCTTCGCACTGGCGTTTTGTAGGCTTTATCGATCTGGATAACAACCATGTTGTTAGTGTGTACTCTGGGTACGTTGCATCATCTGGTTTATGGCAGCATCAATAGGTGAGCGTATGGCGCTTTCTGAGGACTTGAGCAGCCCTATACCCCTTTGGCTTGCTTGTTTTTTTTTGGTAACGAATTTGGTTGCCTGTATACAGCAGGTAACGAAGCGGATCGGTGATTGGAATTGCCTATACGTTCCACCAGGAGTATAGGCAAGCTCGTTGTTGATCTCTCCTTTATCTGACTTTACCTAGCTAGTGGGCGGTATGAATTCATACTTCTCCAATCTGCAGCGACGATGCTCAACATGCAACATGCAACATGCTCATTGATGTCCTTCGGCGTTGCCAAGGAAGCGTGCGGCAGCCGTGATGAATGATGTGTGCGGTGCTAATGGTGCGGAAACTGTGCTTGGCGAGCCGCTAATGAAACGGTGATTCTATTGCAGCAGCCTATCTTCAGGGGCTACGTCATCGCCTATCAGACCGTCCCAACAACAGCCCACATTCTTCTACATGGATTCCATGTGCGTTCGAGACTTGTTGTCTATTCCCCAATTCAGTATTAGCTAAGCACCTTGTGTGGTAAAATTCACAACATCGTCGCCCATCTTATTAATTCACCTTCCGGCGTTGCCACGCGCTGCGCCTCGCTCAGCTTCAGCTCCTTTTCCTCACAGCACTCGTATGGCGCGTTCATTGTACACCCAACTCTCACAACAATAACAACGTGTAACTTTCAGCGCGATGCCCGGATCTCGTCCGCGATGGGTTTTACATGTGCAAGCGCAATTTTGGCGCATCCTTATGGGCATCGGCATGATGCTGCACAAGCTCGCACGACCACTACCACCACGCCCTACCTTCCACAAAGACATTGATGCCACCATATCGCCGCTAAAGGGCAAATTCAGGCTTAATTTTTACGTACCCAAGGACTATAAGAAGCAGAAACAACTCAAGGGCAATAAGAAATACCCTGTCGTGGTCAACTTCCATGGTGGAGGGTTTGTGCTCGGCACAGCCAAAGACGATGCACGATGGTGTGGTGTTGTTGTCAAGGAAGTCGGAGCAGTCGTTGTCAGTGTTGACTACCGTCTGGCCCCCGAGCTACCCTTTCCCACAGCTGTCGAAGACGGCGCAGACGCGATATTGTACTTGGCACAGCATGCACCGGAGCTCATGCTAGACCCAGATCGCTTTGCTGTCTCGGGCTTCTCATCAGGAGGAAACATGTGTTTTACAGTCCCTTTGTGTCTGCAGGGCGAGCTGCTTGATAGAACACCATCCGGCTCGAGAATCGTAGACGGCCGAGCTGGCAATGTCCCAAACGCTCTCTTGCAGCCACCACCCACAACGCTTCCGGTAGATACACCCAACTCATCACGCGTACCCCTGGTCCGTCAGAAGTCCCGGCTCGATCGAATCGCCATGCTCCGCCAGACCGGTGCCTCGTCGTTGTCTCTCGTCTCGTCATACAAAGATAGTGCCCATGGCGGAGCCGTATCGGTCATGACAGCAGGGTCTGATGCAGTCGTCAGAATTAGAGGTATCGTATCTTTTTACCCGCCCACAGACTATACACAGACTCGGGCACAGCGCCGCGCAACATGCGTCCGCGCAGACCAGCAACTCCCAGCAGTGTTTACAGAATTGTTTGACGACTCATATCTCCAACCCCCCTCACTCGACCTCGCACATCCATGGCTCAGCCCAGGTGTCGCACCTACACGCATGCTCGAGGCCCTTCCAGACGATATTGTCCTGTTCTGTTGCGAGTGGGACATGCTCTTAGCCGAAGGCGAACGATTCTGTGATAGGCTCAAGAAGGATCTTGGCAAGCGCGTCCACTACCACTGTGTCCCTGGTGTCCCGCATGGCTGGGACAAGGCGCCAAACCCACTTAGAGAGTCACCTGGCGCGAGACAGCAGTATATGGCTGCTTGCAAGGAGCTGAAGCGTATGTTTGAAATTGAAGATGATGAGGAAGAACAAGATCACGTGAAGCTGCCATGCAGGCAGTTTCATAAGTCTGTTGATTTGGGTAGAATGTCGATAGACGAGCCTTGATTGAGCGATTTGGTTGCATCTAGATATTTATGGCGGCGTATACGTGGTAGGCATACCCGGTATTCATTTCAAATATAGTTCTACATCTCTTCGTGTACATGAAAATAAATTTATGGCCAATAAATAGTCCTCTTCCAGTCAAATTGGCGCTAGGTTAGATAGTGCATCTATGCAGTGCAACGGTGTGTTGAAAGCTTACCTGTAGGATGGCCTCGGCAAGATATGCATCTCCTCTACCAAAGAAGTCAATGGACTATCTGTATGATCACATGATAGTGAACATCAGCATCATTTACGATTACCAATTCCATCAAATATTCTTCCCGCTACACACTTATTCCAAAACCACACACCTATAATCATGTCTTCAGACAATGTGTCACCATCTCCCGTCATCCCCATTGTCGATATCTCATCCTTCACAGGCGCTAGCGATCTCAAACGTCGCCAGCATACAGCCCAACAGCTGGCCGAATTAGGACGAATAAATGGCTGTCTCGGAATCTCGGGCCACGGCCTCTCACCCCAATTCCTAGAAAAGGCCTTCCAAACCACCAAGCACCTCTTCGACCTCCCCTACTCCGAGAAAATGAAAGCGCCCCATCCCAACGGCCCCATCCCCCACCGCGGCTACTCCAGCACCGGCCGCGAACAAGTCGGCAAAAAAACCACACTGGAATCAAACAAGGACATGGCAAAATCCGAACCTAGTGCTGCTGCCACCGATTTCAAAGAAAGCTACGAAATCGGCAGCGACGAGAATGACATCCAGTACAACATCTGGCTCCCGGAGGACACCCTACCTGGCTTCCGCGCGTTCACGACAAGCCTGTATTGGGCGCTGCACGGCGTCGCGACCGCGCTTCTGGACGCGCTGATTATGAGTCTGGATTTACCTTTTGACGAGGCGGAGCGGGTGCGCGCGCTGCACACGGGACACGACAATCAGCTGCGGCTACTGCACTATCCGGCGGTGGGCGAGGAGGCGCCTGGGTTTTCGCGGCTGGGGGCGCACACGGACTGGAGGTGAGTTGGGTGTCGGGGGTGGTCGAGGTGTGGCTGATTGTGTGCAGTTTGTTTACGATGTTGTTTCAGGATGGGTGCGGTGGGCTGGAGTTCTTGGATAGGGGGACGGGGGGCTGGATTCCGGCGGTGCCGAGGGAGGGCGTGGTGTATGTGAATATCGGGGATATGTTCCAGCGGATTTCGAATGGTATGTTGTATGCCCGGGACTGCTGGATAATGCTGAATGCTGACGGTGGCGCGGCGAAGACTTCTACCCGTCTGCTCTCCATCGGGTTGTGGTGAATCAGGGGGATACGGCAGCCAGGTATTCTATTCCTTATTTTGTTGCGCCGGAGCCTGATGCGATCATTGAACCCCAGCCTTCGCGGGTTGCGATTGATGGGAAACAGGTCCACGAGCCATTGACCTTCAATGAGTATTCGACGAAGATGTTTGAGACTATAAACGTATATGACAAGTAGCAGAGTACATTAGGCTGTTACTGGGAAGTTGCGTTCAATACGTGGCCGGCTGCTTTTCATCTTCGGTCAAATTCATGGCGTGCTAGTCAATTTTATTATGATTAGCCAAGGACTACAAGTTTGGAATAAAAATCTTGGGGTGGAAAATGTTGTCAGGGAAATAGCTTTTCAGGGCGTTGAAGCACGACCCTGCCTATTTAGTGTGCGTCACGTTTGATTATGAAAACAACGCTGATCAAACAGCATAGGCTGAGAGAGTAGACACGTAGCTACTGATCAAATTTAGACTAACATCGAATCATCACAGTTTGTGGCATGTTGCTCATACGCAGACCCTTAAGCCTCCTGTGTCTTGCGTAAAATCGTTGTGATCATCTCATTGCCCAGCTTTGTGGCCTCTGGGAACCGGGGCTCAAAATACTTCTGAATCTTTTCGAACTTCTCGCGATATCCGTCGAAATTGCCTAGATCGACACGCGAGCTCCAGTCCCTAGCCGCAAAGGTGAACTCGAGATCATCGGCGCGGAAGGTGTTGTCGTCGATTGCAGTATCGATGGCTTCTTCGAGCAGCGTGGGGTCGCGGAAAAGGTATTCTGTGATGCCGAGCCACATTCGGGAAGGCTATTACATATTAGTACTTGAAATTAGGATAAAAGATACACCTACTGGAGTAGAACAAATCATGTGATCGTATGGAACAATGTCCAACTTCCACCAACAATCTACCATCGCTAGCAGACTAAGATGGTTGTTCTTTAATTTCCTCTCTGGTAGTACACCCAAGCTGAACTTATCAAGAAGATCATCCCTAAGCAGCAATTCACGTTGTATTTTGCCACACTCGCCAAACACAGCTTTGCGTGCTGTGTGCACTCTGTTCCGCAACTCATCTCTATGCCCAGCGAGCATAAGCTTAAAAAGTTCGGTTACAGACTCGGCATACTGTTTGATTTGCTTCTTCGCAGCCGGGTTCATAATTGCGAGACCAGCGTACACGTGCCACTTGTTCGAGTAGATACGAAGGGTAATGTTCTGCTTCACGTTTTCGATACCTCCAACGTAACGATCCGATTCCCATGGGAACTGGTTATTCGCAGACCAAGCCGCACCCATGCTGAGGAAAGCGGCATGTGTGACTGCCTGTGTGTCTGCAGTGATACGGTCATGCTGCTCGGCCGTGAGGTAAACGTGCTTAGAGTTGAGACAGGACATGACGTTCTCTACAAACGCAAAATCATCATCCGAAGCACGGTGCTGGATCAACACCAACGGTTGACCCCTTGGGTCGACTCCAGGACCATGGAGCGAGTGTACGGAGACGATACTAACGTCTTTGGGCAAGTTGAGCTCAAAAGCGGCCATCTCTGGAGTTTTGCACGAAGTCTGGCCTCCGACTATAGCGCCGACCTTAGTAGCTGTATCGAAACAGTTAGTATTAGATCAGATTGAATAGCAGTGGTCGTACAAGGTCCGAATGCCCTCACGACAGCATCAATATTCTTCGCCTCAACGCTGTAGATAATGAAATCGCTGCATCGAGAGACGAGGTGTCCGTTTCGCAGAATATCAACGTTGGGCTAGTGCAGTCTCAGTACGATGTTTACATTTCAGTACGATATGAACAGGTGCTATCCTACAAAGTCCTTGAACTCTTCCACCAATGCATCATACTTGTCCGGAAGATCGCAGGCATTGACTCTGAAACGGTCGTGTCAGCGCACGTTGGGGAATAGAGGAGATGTATTCTATGAGGTCTTCGTTAGCAAGGCCCAACACAAAATGTTTTGAACTATGCAGTGGCAACAAGCAGTAATCAGAGTTGTATAAAAAAGGTAGCGAGATTGACATCATTGACAGCAACATGGCCAATTGCTGGGAACCAAGACGGCACCAGCGTGGCCATGCGCCATACTCGAGCCAAATGCCTCACGATCATCCTAACAAAGCGGGGTGGGGAAGACAGGAGCTTAACTTACCATTTGCGAGGAGACCAACAAACTCCGATAACTTGAGGTACTCACTTCCAACCAGCAGTACTCAACCGCCGCGAATACATCTTCCCCATATCGCCCATGCCAATCATGCCGACGCTCTTTCTATTCTCCATGCTGAATGTGTTGCACGTCGCTGTGCGCGAGTGTAGCAAAGGTGTTCAGTCCATGATGGAGTGGTAGAACAAAAGGTTGTGGCTTGCGCTGAGCTGAGCTGACTTTTCTCAGCGCCGAAGTACGCTAGTCCCAATACAGTATGGTGGGTGTCTGCCGGCGCAACCCTTCTCCGCTCCGCACACAATTTGCGACGATAATCACCTACCTAAAGTTCGACCTCTCGCTCGACACCCTCACGAATTCACAGTCAAGAAGCAATTCATAGCCAACATGCCTCCCAAGAAGAAGGTCGAGCGCGGTGCGCAAGAGAATATACAGGTCAGTTTACAATTTTTTGTAGTGGTGATCGGCGAGATGCTAACAATGTGTAGCTTGGACCCCAGGTCCGCGAGGTTCGTCGTGTATAGCCCGCTCGTAGGAGCGCGAATTAATTGTATCCTAGGGCGAGCTTGTCTTCGGCGTTGCCCGCATCTTCGCCTCCTTCAACGATACCTTTGTCCACATCACCGATCTGTCTGGCCGCGAAACCATCTCCCGTGTCACCGGTGGCATGAAGGTCAAGGCCGACCGTGACGAGTCCTCCCCATACGCTGCCATGTTGGCAGCCCAGGACGTCGGTGCGTAGAAAGAGAATTTCGGGATAGAGGAAACGAAATACTGATTATTGGAATAGCTGTCCGCTGCAAGGAGCTCGGAATTACTGCCCTCCACGTCAAGATTAGGGCTACTGGTGGTAACGGCACCAAGACCCCCGGTCCTGGTGCCCAGTCTGCCCTCCGCGCTCTTGCCCGTGCTGGTATGCGCATTGGACGTATCGAGGACGTTACCCCCACTCCATCCGATTCTACCCGGAGGAAGGGTGGTCGCCGTGGTCGTCGTCTCTGAGCATGTGCGAGTATCGCTGGCTCGGTGGTGGAATATAGCATGACATGGTGTGCACGATTTATGGTTTCATGACCGCAATCACAAAGTCGCGGGGAACGGCATATAGCCTGGTCTCCATGTTGAACTTGGCTTCTCTGGCGAGCTAGTCAAGCTAAATCAACAGAATCCTTTTAGTTCAAGAAGGCTTCTCGACAATGCAGTGCTCCCAGTCGTGCTTGATACATACATTGCGAATCGCTCTTCGACTGCCGTGACCTTGCAGGTTATATGCCAACCACTTGGACTGTGTTCCCTAGCCGCCCAGTGTTGCCATGCATCTGGCCTGCATTTACCATGATAGTACCCGAGCTCTGCCCTCCCCAGACTCGATCCCATACGAGCTCTCGTATGCCACGATACACTACTCCCACTAGGCTCCCCCATAGCCGTGGATTTAACACGCCCTGCGTCCATTTTGATTGTACAGCCATGCCTTGAATATATGCATCATGTGCTTTGTCCCACCACACCACAGTTCGCCCAGCTCCCCAATGTACGTGGCCAAAAACATGCAACAACGGCTTGACGCGCTGGACTTCAGCGAGCAAATGCTCGCACCCCAGGCCTTTTGGCAGCGAGAGGTCGAGGTGGTATTTTGGTGGGGTATGCGTAACCAGGATGTCAGTATCCTCAGGCACAGTCTCTGACCAAGCATCCTGGCCTCTAGGATATTGAAAAGCATGAACATCGATTGGCCCACAAGCAGGTATCTGCGGGGCGCCGTATATTCTTATCCGCCTCGGGCTCCGATCGTCCGCTAATAGGGGCGTTCTCGATGTCGACGAAGCGTCATCCAGCGACTCCACCTCGATCGTAAGGCTGGCCTTACGGTGCTGCAAATAGTGCACGCGCTTCCAATCCACGCTGCCTCTCCTCTGCTCATCTGGCAACGAGGGCCTCGTTCGTGGGTCTAGGTACGTATCATGGTTTCCACTGATGACGACGATTTCTTTGTGCGGCAGCGCCACCAGCCAATCGACCTGCGCCTGGATTTCTGCAACACTCCCGGCATTCGTCATGTCACCCGCATGAATCAGTATGTCTCCCAAAGGAACATCTTTAGGAATATGTGTATGCGTATCTGAGATGCACACAACTCGAATGGATGGTTGGGCGGGCTTTGGCGTGGAGCGCAGATATGTTATTAGGTGGTAAGCATGGTAGAGGAGGAGCTTCACAGGGGCTTGGAAGACGAGGGAAACGAAAGACGTCGGCTCGAAATCGTCTTTTTGGCGATGGAACGGGTTGAGTGTCTCGAAGCGCATCGAGTACTGCAGGATAAGCAAGCTTCGCCACTGGTTGATGAAAATGTGTAAAAGGTGATGGTGTGTAGACAGGGTGAGGTCATCCATGTAGCTGCAGGGATGTAGCTCCACGCGGCTGGCACTTTCTATGACATGTTGCCACGACAGTTCACGACCCCCGAAGGTCTGATGTGGCTAATTGACTAGATAGACATATTAAGATTGTGTTCCGAGCATAGTATCTCGATAGCTACAGTCTTTGTGCATTAGTCGCAATAAAAAGCTATATTGAGTAGGATCGTTGAGTGGGAAACACTCCGTGCCTGTGCCGAAAGGTCCAGAGTAGACCGTGCAAACATGACTCGCGCGAGCTCTGATCTAAGCCGTTCCTCAAAGCAGCACTATCAACCCGCGTTTTTCCTACAACACATTCGCAATCTTTGTCATGCTAAGCAGCGTAGTCCTATGCACGTTGAGGTGAGAGGGTTTTCCATATTGGATTCCTCGGCTCCTCATGTACCGTAATGCCTGTTTACAAAACACCCCAGGCGGGGCAACCTGATAGTGGAACAACAGCGTCATTTGGGCAAACTGAATGGATACAAGAAGTCCTTGTATCCCTGTGATGGCTTATCTATGCCAGCATGTCCAAGTGCTTTTCTTATTTTGATAAATACCAAGTATTTAATTTAGAATAAGCTTTATGGTTGGTTGGACCAATTCGTGGATCCAGCAAAAATTCGTCAAGCTCAACTACGACTCCATTGGCTCATTCTTGCACTGTCACAACTCACCCAAGCACTGCATTATGGCCTTGCTCAGACGATAAACTGACTTCTTCGGGAAGTGGGAAGTGGGGAGCGGGGAGCGGGGAGGGAAAATCCATGTTCCTTGAGCTTGGCACACTTCCGCTCTTTATACCGTTCCTCTTGCTCTGAGCAAACTTTCTCTTCCTAGGCCAGAAATCTGCGTTTACTAGCTATAGCTATATCTCTTTCTTTGCAAAGATGATAGTTTTCACGCAACAATTATTAGAAGCAACTCGGATCTACTTTCTTGCGATGATGACTTCGTATCTGATGCACACTGTAGCTCCTGCTTTCTATGTGTATGCACAGCGTTTGGGTAGTGATGAATGGTACGAGAAAAAGCTGAGCCTATAACCTCCATGACCTACATATGACATTCCGCCTCAAGGTTATACATTTGTTTGGGTCACAGTTGGTATTCAAATGCAGAAAAATCCTCGGAATGGTACTGGAAAGAGAAAATGGCATGCAAGGAGAAAGGAGAGATGATGAAATTGAGTGTGTCTATTGTTAGAGAGCTATACTATGTATAGAACTATTGCTCTTTACGAAAGAAAAATGTCAGCTTTTTACGTAGGTTAGAAATCTGCGTGGCCTACAGACATCTTATGGGAACGAGAAGCCTGTCTACTACTAGCTATTTTGATCTAGGAGCCTTGGGAACAAAAGCGTTGTGGGAATCCTGCTAGAAGGCGGTCCCTCGACTAGCAGAGCAAGAGCGTTAATCTTGTAGGCTCTACTTGCTTGGTCTTACACAAGCTATCAGCGAAAGAAAAGGGGAATTACTTACCTGAATTTAGAGAGAAAGGAAGCCAAGGAAGAGGAGGGGAAGAGAGCTTTAAATACCTAGTGAGGGCCAAGTGTAACGAAGGTTCTCAGAACACTCGAGGCTCTCGTGAACTCTGGTACGAGTTGGGGGCGGGGCCGATACACCAGAGATCATGACGTTGTATAGTTGTAGTCTAAAGCAGGGCAGATGTGCTACATAGGCGCATAAAAAGCTCGACACTTGCGAAAGGATTAAAGCAAGTATTATTCTCTCTTAGATACTAGTAGTACTATTAAATACTATCCGTCATCCCTTTACTATCTCCTGTAGCCTACGGCAAGTACTATTGTCTTCTAGCTACCCCTTAACATAATAATACTTCTCTACTAATAGTCTAGAGATAACAATAATATACTCCTTATAATAGGCTACAATAATAGAAGAAATGTAAGGAGTATTTAGTAGGAGTTAGGTATAATAGAACAATAGGTATATTTAATAAAGTAAGACGAATCCTTAAGGGATTTATATGCTCACGAAGGTATTTATATATCTAAAGAGCGCACGTAATCCTAAGTAGCTCTAAGGGTAATCCTGGGGGTGCCTGAGGAGCTTAAGGGAGGTTCAAAGGGAGAGGCTCAAAGAGAGGTTTCAAGGTAGGGGGAAAAGTACCCGTGACAAGCTCTAAGGGTGATCCTAGGGGTACCCGAGGAGCTCCAAGGGAGGTTCAAAGGGAGAGGCTCGAAGAGAGGTTTCTAGGTAGGGGAAAAGTACCCGTAACACCTACTATATCGTCGTGTACTATCTATAGCTTAGCATAGTAGTCGTCCTATTCAGCATTATATATAGGTTAAGCCTGGCTAAGGATAAAACATAAGTTGTCGCGCTTGTGGTTATACTACTTTAACTCAGTCTCTCGCCAGAGAAGCAAGACGCGGTGCACTACTCATCCCGTAAGCATGTAATCCACTAAAATGCTTCTGTGCTTGATTTTGGCCCTCATTTATCTGTCTGACATATGAGAACGGAAGGGATCGCCTCCTGCATCGCCCCTTTGACGGCATGCGCATTAAACGCAAATCCCGACCCGCAGAGGCGCTGCCCTGCTGTTCCAAAACAATGGCTTGCTAGTTTTATATCGGATCATGCGAGCGCCGAGCTGTAGGTCCAAGAACCTCGAGTATAAAAAGCCACTACTTTACGTCCTGGAGATCAATCAGCACCGTTCTCTCTCGATTCATCATTTATTCACATCCCATTATATCCTGCATAAAGACATAGCGGCAAACAATTAAGTGGAATCTACTCTCACAAAGGGTTTTTCTGGATTTGGCCTTGAGTTACACAGGGGTGTAACATGAGCATTAGGTAGGCAACATAAGCTGTGCCCGAGCTCGTCGTGAGCCAACATGATTGTGCCTGATTTCCCTCTGAGCAGCATGAAGAGGGCCTGAATTGGGTCCCAATAGGCTGGTTGTGAGTTGTCGAGGATTGACCGGGTTCGATAGAGGCCCCCAATCAGGCTCACTAGGGACCAAGAATAGCTCCAGAGCTTTCTTCTCTTAGGAACATTCTCCTCCTCGGAGAGGTTCTTCGCGGAGCCCAGCTCTAGTCGGAGCATTGTTCTCCCAAGAGAGAACTCCCAGGACCTCGTACATGAACATGCTTGATGGGAATCCGGTCATAACCAGTAGTTGCATAAGCGGAACCGGAACGTCGGTGAGAGTATAGATAGCAGTCACGTCAAATCGTTGGTACTTTTAGTTGAGCTTGGTTGCAATTATTGATCTGCAAACTGGTCTCCGTCCCGAAGCCAAGTATCTGCCAGCAACTCTTTGGCTCCACTCCTCTCCTCCGGCCTCCACTTCATCATCTTTCTCACAAAAGCTAGGAACAGGACTTTGTTCTCGCCTTCCAGATTGCGCTCGGATTCTTCAAGGCTGTCCTCGGGTATTTTCACCGTTCCCTTCCAAGACCCTTCCAATGAGTCAGTCAAGTCCTTTGGGCGCTACAAAACTGAGATGCTCACCGTCTAGGTTAAAGTACTTATTTGCGTTATCGCCCTTCTGGATCAGATCTACTGGGGGAGGGCCAAGCAGCGCGACAATGTGTGCCAACTGGTGTTCTATCGACACTTCGCCTTTCGGATTTCTGGCATTGAACATATTACGGCCCTCAAATAAGTCCCATATCTACTCATATCAGCAAGGGATTTAGAGGAAGACGAGAAGTAACGCCGACCATTGCTCCAACATTCCAAATATCCACCTTATGGTCCCATGGCAGCCCAAGGAGAACCTCTGGGGCTCTGTACTGAGTTGGTTGAATAAGGCCAGTATGAGAACCTTCCCTTAGTCGAGCTTCTCCGAAATCTGTAAGAACAGGGCGGCCTGGATTTGTGGTATTATCGAGATCCCTTGACTCATACACGACGCGGGCGCCCTCAATCTTTCGCGGCGTTGGATATTCCAGCTCGTGTTTCGCAAACTCATCGAGAATAGATTTATTTTCTATGCCAAGGAGAATATTTTTCTCCTGAAGGTCTTTACGAATTAGTGAGAAGTTATGTATACGAAAACTATGCTTACCGCAATGAATAATTTTGGCATGAGTGTGGAGGAACTCCAAGCCAATGAGCATATGTATTAGTGTGAGCTTCAAAATATTCTCTGGAAGCTTTACCCCTGGAACCCTGCTTCTGAGCTTGGCCAAACTCATCCCTAAGGGCTTGTGGATAATGCACGGGAAGTGATATCCATGGTTTTGGAGCTCGAAGTTGTCGAGCATCCTTCGAATTAGCGTGGCACCGGCATGTTTCGCTCTGACGTTGTCAAGCCGCCGGTATATGTCAATTTCCCTCTTAATGTTAGGCGCGTCACTGCGACAAAGTTTCAAGACAACATAATCATGGTCCCTGACTGAAGTCAGCTAAAATCAACATGGGCCGGGATGGAGACTCACACAAGGTCGCGGCATAACCATACTGTAGAATAGCCTCCGTAACCCAGCTTACCCACAATCTGATACCTTGTGTTCAAGACCTCGCCAATTTTTGCCGGGTAGAATGTTGTCGGGGAGTACAATGGCTCTCGCTCCTCCTCGACCACTAAGCTGTTGTCAAGGATTGGAAAGCCAGTGGTTGGAAATTTCCAAGGTTGCGCTGGAGATCTTAGAAAATTACGAGCTCTTCGAAGAATGGAAGCCATCCGAAAGCGCCTAGGTATGCAGATGATGGAGCGTAGCAATCTAGGCGAAGGACGGGATTTCAATAGGCGCGCGAGTAATTGCCACTAGCGTCTTGGCGGGGTGCATACCCCATGGTACTGCTTTTGCCATACGGAGTAAGTAATTGGAATTTCAGTATGGCGCTTGGCCAATATATCATCCAAGCGACACATTAAACACGATGAGAAATAGTAGGCATAACACGATGACATCGTCTGGCCTCAGTCTGTGCTATTGATTATGTTTGTCGAGGTTGCTAACGTTTAGTAAGAAGTTTGGGAGCTAATTGTGCTGCCAGATGCCAACTCTGCAAGGTAAGTACGCAGATTCATTCCTTTGCCTTAATAATGGAGTTGACCATGCCCCATTTACAGCCATTTGCAGCATGCCGTAGCCGCCAGGATTTGTTTCGTGGCGTTGCTCTCTGTGGCGTAAACAATCCAGAGGTGTCCATCAATCCAACGCTTCTAGACGACCCATTTGTTACTTAGGCGCTCCTTTAAACATCAGATGTCATGCTGGCCATTCATCATGCAGACGAGGCTCCAATTCGAAACTTGCCTGTGCGACGAGTTCTGTTTTAGTACCAATTGGGCACGCAGAACACCTTCGCCGTATGAAGCCGATTGAAGGATACGATGGTTAGAGATATAGAGCCAGCTTTAGGATCCTTATAAGTGGATTGTATCTCTTTAGTTTACCAGCATCTCGTCGATCTTTCCAAACCGTACTAGATCTCTTTGCGCCATGTCTTTCCGAGCCACCGCTGCGAAACTCATCAGATACGTTGGCAGGGTCAAACTTGAGGACCTCCCAGCCAGTTGGTAATCGCCTGTCAACAATGTGCTAGAAGCCAAAGAAGCCGAGGTAATCGAACCGTATTTGCCTACAAGATTTCTTTACGACTGATCACGCCAAAACAGAATCCTAACGTCGCTCAAGCAAACATAAAGTATATCCCCTTCGTGAAAACATAGTCGTCATCGATATCACTAGCTAACGTGCATCTCCAGGGGATCTCACCCCCATAAGTCACATAAAGATCCCTCCGATCTAAAGGACGTGATCTCTGTACAGTTATTGGATGCTGAAGGGTCCCGAATCGAGTCTATCCACATTCATGAAGATGGGACTTCGAAGTCAAAATAAGGATGTCAGCGGCACCCTAGGCCCTCAACGGTTCGACTCGCGATTATGAAAAGTCGTCGATTACAGATACAAAGCAAAGAGTTTCAATGTTTGGTATGTAATACTATTAGAGTATCTTGAGGCTGGAGGACTTTATAGTTCCGCTGAGCAGCAATTAAACGTGTGCACTTGAATCTCACCCAACTCTTTGCAAAAGCATTTAGTACTTTACAGTGATGCTCTGGCATGAGTACCTCAGTACAATACTCTCTGCGGACTAGGTAGCAGCTCTCATCTTGCTCCCTCGAGCTCCACGCGCGCAATGAGCGGCGCTCGAATAGTAGCGTAGGAGTGTTGCGTATTCGTATCGTGTTTTGTGACTGCAGTCGCCGTCGTCGTGACGGGTGCGTACCTATGGCTCAAATTCCACCTTCACGGCGCATACACGTTTCTTTTCAAGAGTACATCCTCAACCAGGCACTGTACGAAATGTGCAACAGGAGCGAAATTGTAAGGTCTTGGAGCCAGACCTCTCTAAATAGTATCATCGTGTACATCCGTTTGAAGTTGTTCAAGTTGGGATAAAAAGAGCAAGGAGTTGGGGGACCAGAATCAGGACTAGAATCAGGACGAGGAACTAAAAAGGGGTCGAGCATGAGCAGCCTGAGGTACCATGATTTTTGATCATAAGCAAGCCTGAGCGAGGTCGAGCAAGCGTGATTCAGGCTAAGCATAAATGAGCTGAGGTTGAGCTGGGTAAGATTTTGCTAATGTAATGGCACAAAAACGACTAACTTAGTTGGGTGTATGCCAAGAATAGAATCTACTCAAAAATAGCGGTCAACAATTAAGTGAAATCAACTCTCATACAAAGCTTTTGCTAGATTTGGTTTTGAGTTACGCAGGGTTGTAACGTGAGCAATGAGTGAGCAGCTCGAGCTGTGCCTGAGCTCGCCGCGAGTCAACATGAGCCAACATGATTGTCCCTGATTTCCTCACTGAGCAGCATTAATAGGGTCTGGAATTGGACCCCAACAGCTCTTATAGGTGTGAGGCGTCAAAGATCCACTGGTCTCATTTTTAGGCTATTACAAACCTTCCGTGGCTTCGCTCTTTGTCTCATGTTCCAATTACCCTCCAGTTTTGGTGCCCTCACTTCAGCAAAACTTTACCCCTATGGTTTCGATAATTCCGACGCCCAACACAAAAGGCATCTCCTCCCCATTCACCTCTTCTTTCTATGGTCTTTTCCAGAGAAATAGCTCAACGTACTACCTAGTGTCAATGAACTTCCGCTGCCTCGTCTTCGACTGCGGAGTCGAAACATGCCCTAGCCTCTCCCCACCTAACTCGACGCGGTCCTCTTCGATGCATTCCTTCGGATTCTTGCGGAAGATGAGCATCTCTCTTAGCTGCTTGATTACCGCCTCCACAGCCTCTGCGCTAGGGCACTCAGCCGTGCCATCCTGGTCCGCCTTCCGCAGCGATTGCACCCTTACCTTGTATTGCCTGCGCTACTCCGCTAGCTGCGCGGTGTCAACGACACGGCCCTCTCGCTGCGCCATCCCAATGCAGAGCTTGTAGTAACCAAGGCTGCCGTCACCGTAGGAGCCTCCGATGAATTCTCTGCTTACGTACACGCCGATTTGGGGCCGATTTTGTAAGATCTGCCCCTGCTTCCGTTCCATGGCCGCTTTCTTGGTCGCACACTCCTCCGACTTTTCCTGGATCCGCCGCTTGGCCTCCACATTAATCCTGATCTCGCTCTCTGTTGCCGGTTCGTCGGTTTGCCGCTGCTCATCGCGAAGCTCGTACAAGATGCGCGTGTGCTCTTTCCAATGGTGCTTACAAGCTTCAAGAGTGAATAGCCAAGAACTCTTTCTGAGCGGGCACTGTACGAAGCCCCAAGCATGACTGGTACGCCTAGAGCGGATCGGTAATGGATATGCTCTGCCATGTGGGCTGCGTTGAGCTTGGTCTAGCTGTGAAGACGCTCTGAGAGGGGGGTGAGTTCCTATGGTGGGTTTTCGGAGCATCGATCGAAACGACGAAGGTCGACAGCGTCGAATTACGGAGATGGGACTAGAACCTAGACAGGAAAATAGGAGGCAGGACAGCACGATGATAACGATAACATTCCCCCCAAAGTTGCGAAACCATAACACACTGTCGACTTATCTCATCAACAGTTGGCTGGAAGAATCGGCAATCATAGCTGTCAAGCGAAGATTCTCTTCGATGACAATTTTAGGTGGCTGGCAGGCTGCTGCCATTATTCTTTATATGGTCAAGGACCCACTGAGTCTGCTCCTCAAAATCTTTGAGCTCTTGGCCTTCTAACGTCTTCAGGCCATTTTCTCGTAGACTGAAGAAGAGAGCCACGGCATCGTCAAAGAACTCATGGGTGGTTTAGCCAGTATCGTCTACTCTGTCTTTCAAGTCATCCCAAAAGTCCCTCATATCGTTATAGCTACCCGCATCTTTTTGGCTTTCAAGAACCTCTTCAACGGAGAAATAGTACGGGCAAGAGGTTTTCGAGTCGACGTAGTCTTTCCAATCTCTAGAGCAGTCTTTAGTGCCCATATATTACTAGCAAAGTGGAGACTAGGTTTCATACCTCTCAATTCGAATCAAGCAGTCACGAAGAGGCAGGATGTCTCCGTCCCAAGAAGTGGAAGCAAAATCCACAATGTTACCTAACATTTTTCCCTGAGGGTATCTTAGCACCCTATCCAAGAGGGAGTTTTGGCTGGTAGTTTTATGTTCGTAACTGTAAACCTGGACTGACTGCTGCACTTTAGACTCCATCAAGCGTTGCTCATCTTCCGGCATCTCTTTATAGTTTGGTGGTAGTTTCAGCATGATTTCGCCGTTGTAGTCGAGAAGCCGTGGTGCTCTAGCTCGGAGAGTGAGAGGCCCTACCCAGCAAGACTGCCAGTCAATGACGCTGGAAATTTTCCCCTCATAAATGAACAGGTTACCAGTGTGAAGGTTGCGATGCTATAGCATTGGTGTTAGTAGTTCAGGTTATTTTGGAAGTAATTGAGCAATAACACTGAGATACTTTTCAAGCAGGTCAGTATGGGCTTGCGGACAGCTCTGGCCTTTGGAGGCGCCCCATCGCTCCATGGTGGGCGGTAAAGCTTCAGCGTAGCGACGTAGCCAAGCGATCTCGCGGTGTCCGATCGCTTCCACGTATTCGCGCGCACTAGTCCCTTTGGTGGATGTCAATTCCCTTGCTAAATCATCATAGCGGAGGCTGACATACATGGTCCGCAATCAATAGCCACGCTTGCCCTCTGTTTCTCCCAGAACTCTCTCTCGACTGTGGGACCAATAACGAACCTTTCTGCTACGTCTTTCCTCAAGTTTTCCGTAACGTTAGCAGTGACTTGTGCGGCCTCACACCCAGGAAAGCTGTCCTTCTTATAGTAGAGCGCACCATGTCTACGCAGTTTCATTAGAAGCGTCGTCATAGAAGACTTGTGGGCCAGTGCGGTTTCATACCTGTTTAATGGTGTGGAGAGAGACTTCTGGTCAATGGCGACAAGCTCAGTTATAATTGCTAATTGATCTTTCAGATCTATTGTGTCCCAAACCTCTGATAGTTGCGTGCCTCGGGCTTCCTCCATGATGATGTATTCTGATTGAACTGGATTATCAGCGGTGGCATAGTAAGCTAGAACCTTTGGTACAGGTATGTCAAGGGTCAAATGTGCCTGCATGCATAAGCACACACCGAGGGCTGGACGGGAGTGGTTGGCTCACAAAGTCTATTGTAGCAACCTCTGAAGCGGTTGTGTGCTTTGGAGGGCCGGAGTTGAGATGAGGGATGCGAGCCATCAAGACTGAACCATCATCCATCTGGAGACGGAAGACTTTGTTGAAATTTCCTTCGCCTATCTTCTTCATAGATACGCACTTCTGCGATCCTACGGTATCCACGGCAACCTTCTGAAGTTCGGCAACATTGAATGCGCGATAGCGTTCGCGCAATTGTTCCTCCTCCCCCCAAAGCCATCTTCCGGAAGTGTAGTGAAAGTAGTTATATAGTTCATCCTGCTGCGTGGGTGCCATGGCCCCACACTCGTGCGCTGGATGATTACGGAAGGTAGAGAAAGAGCGCGTAGTGATCGGTGTGATAGGTAGGCGTAAACAACGAGGGAGAGAGGAAGGTCGCAGGAGAAGGTCAAGAAGGGACATAGAAGCGGTGGAGAAATGGGAGATGGAGACTGGAGATAGAAAGAGCTTGTGGTCATGAGCTGGCTTGCGCCGCTTCCTAGCCAAAAGAAGCTAACATTAGGTGATCAAGGTCACCGCGAAATAGAGTCGCTTATAAGCCTTAATTACGATGCAAACTTATGCGTATTACTTGGAGTCTTTGATTGCCACAACGTCTCTGGGAGAAGGGAGCCTGGCAGGATACGCAACCGTACTTTCAAGACATTATATGGCTACTTGCGTGTTTTAGGGGTCGGATCTGATACTTTAAGGGCTTCTGGAAACTTTTCCTTGTAAAAACACTACAAAGCATGCCTTTGAAGGTTAGATGCCCTCCTTGTTGATATGGAAGACACGCCAGCATGTGAAGCGCCGAACGCGGATGATCCAACGGTGAGGAGAAAGCCACATCTAACAGTTGGAGTAGGTGCAATGATTGGGGGCGAGAGGCAAGGAGAGAAAATCATAGAAGTGTAAAGGGTTGAGTGTTGACAGGATTGATGTTGCACAGTAGGGTGCGGTCATCCAGGTGGCTGCAGGGATGTGGCTTCGGCTATGTGGCTGGCACCTTCCGTGGCTGTGTTGATCACCGACCTCCTCGTTCACCATGTCTCGCCCCCTGACTGGTTTACATTGAGTAAATTCATCCACGCCGGTATAGGATAGGCTCCAGGATTGATATGTAATGTAATAAACTGTGCATGATCTGTTGACCGGATCCACCACCACAGTTTCTCTATTGGTTGGCACTTGCAGGGTGAGGCCATGGGGGCGGAGTCTGTTGTGGCTGCGCGCTTGCATGATATCGCAGAAATGTAGCTTCGTGGGGTCCACATGGTTAAATATCTGCCTGCCTGCTTTGGAAACATAGTTTCTATCCTTCTCGTTGTATCTAGTGTAATTTACGCTTCGCATTTACATCTGGAACTATCGACCAACTCAAATAACCAGTTATTGTAGTACACCGCCATGTCTGGAACTGAACTCCCCATCGCTGTAGTGTCATTTTTCTTTCAAGCATTTGCAGGATGTATTCAAGGCAAGTATCCCTTTTTGCCGAATGAGATGCATAAGACTAATCAGCCATAGGCTACGAGCTCATCGCAGATGCATGTCGCTTGGAGAAAGATGCGCAGGCCCTTCTAGTCAAGTTTAAAATTGAAGAGCATCGACTACTAAATTGGGGAAAGCTTGTTCAACTAGACTATACTGAAGAACAGCTATTACTCAACCATACATCGAGGGGGGTGGTAATGGATGTGCTCCACCAACAGCAAAAGCTACTCGCCTCTTTTGGACGCCTTGACAACAAGTATAAAAAACTCCGGAAGCCTCTACTGGAAGAGCTACAGGATCAATTTGTAGTCGATTCAGATCGCTTGCTCAAGAATGGGGCTAGTATGTCAGAGGAAAGTAAAGGAATTATTCAATTTCCGCCTGTTGATGAGTTGGTCATCAAGGCTCTTAACTGGCTCAAAAAGTCTAGAGATATTCCCATGAGGATTAGATGGGCTTCTTGGGACCACAAGAAGATGGAAAACTTAATTGTAAAGCTTTCTGACTTCAACGACAAGATGCACCAGGCGTTAGAGAGGGCACAAATGGACAGTCTCCTCGAAATGCAAACACGAACAAATCATCAAATTGTTCTACTGAATAGGAAGATGGAAAATATGGTTCAAATATGGCAATCTGAGAGGATGGCACATCAATCACCAGACATGGTTTCCGACCTGGAAGAATCCGAGGACGACGCCCTGAATGGCAGGGCCGGCCTCGTTGCTCGCAGCCTAACACAACCTTTGAGCGCTTTGGCGCAGCAAAAGTTTGTACACCTTGCCATCGAGGACTCCCACCATGTCAGCGAGGAATGGGGCAACTCGATCGATCTTCCGCATCTCGCAGACAGTATCCGCGAAACCGAGCTGGCCGTGCAAGACATCTCGACCATCGACAACGAGCCATTCTCAGACGACATCGAAGAGGGCGACCGCACAGAAGCCACCTGGAAAGGCGCTTCCGTCTGGATAGAATGGAAGCCCAACGAACAAGCCGGCCCAGGCCTACCGGACGGCCAAGTCGATCCAAAGATCCATTCGCGGGTGAAAAAACTCGCCGCGCTCCTCAAAGAAAACAACCGCAAAGTAAACTTCAGAGCACCCTACTGCCTCGGCTACTTCGTCGACAACAGCCCCGGCCGCGAATCCCGCTTCGGCCTCGTCTTCGAGAAACCCGCGTACGTCGCGCCCTCCATCCAGCCCATAACCCTCCGCCACCTCATCGAATACAACCAGCAAAACACCATGCACGAAATGCCCTCGTTGACCGACCGCATCAATCTCATGCGCCTGCTCGCCGACACGGTCGAGCGGCTGCACGCCGTGGACTGGCTGCACAAGGGCCTGCGCTCCGGCAACATATTGTTCTTCCTACGCGAGGGCGCCGACGGGCTCGAGGTCAACTATACGGATCCGTATGTCTCGGGCTTCGACTACTCGCGGCCCGCGACGAATGACGACCTCACCGAGCGCCCGACGGACAATGCCTACGCGGATATCTATCGCCATCCGACGGTGCAGAGCACGGGGAACCGCGACGCCGAGGGCCGCGCGTCGTACAAGAAGTCGTTCGACTTGTATTCGCTGGGCATTGTGTTGCTGGAGATTGCGTACTGGAAGACGATTGATTGTATTCTGGGCATCGATTTGGAGACGGCTAGGCCCAAGCAGACGTGGCCGGTGAGGAATCGGTTACTGCGGGGCGAGCCCGAGCACCTTAAGTTTGTGAAGAGTTATTTGGGGAATACGGTTGAGAGCGTGATAAGGGCGTGTTTGGAGGGGCCCGAGGCGTTTGGGCTGGATAAGGATTGTGATGAGCGGAGGGGCGTTGTGGCGGCGGCGTTGCAGACGGCGTTTGCAGAGAAGGTGGTGAGGAGGTTGGCGATGATGAAGGGGCTGTAGAGGAGGGCAGGTGTTTTTTTTGATGATCTTGACCTTTAGATTTCCTGTATGTTTTGCTTGTTCACAATCTCATATCATTACTGAACAGTGCTGGGTAAGTGTTGAATTCATATCATTGTCAATACCGCTATGTCGTTTCTCGTTGCCATATCTATTCACACCAAAGAGCCTGTCCTCTCCGGCGACCAAGCCATGCCCGACCATCGCTTCCTCTTCGAGAGGTTATGCAAATATCCCTAAAGTACAAACGAGATGTGCGAGGGCGACTTAGTAGCCGACCTTTTTGAGATATTCAGCCAGCTCCACGACAGAGTTGAAGGCGTTTGGCGTTGTGACCAAGTCAGAATGGTGGGCGATGAGGAGCGCCTGGGTGGTCTTGACGGCGACGACGCCTTCCTTGCCCTGTGGCGCGTGTCAGGTGGTGTCAATAGGAACAGGGACTGTATTACCTTCTTCGCCTTCAGCGAGTCGTCGGTGGATTCAATTGTCATGTACTTCTCGCCGCTGACCTTGATGCCATTCGATATGACTGACTTGGGCTCGCTCTTGTCGTTGAACGAGGCCGCGATGGCTGTCATTTCAGCAGCGGTGAGCTGGGACGTGTCAGTAGCCGCATCGCCACCCCTAAGCGCTTGCCTCTTGCGCGTGTTTCTGCCGCGCAAAAAGACGGAAGACATACGGAGAAGCCTGGGGACGAGGCCCATGTGGTTTGGCCACCGACATCGCAAATGACGGCCTTGTCGATGTTGCCAGTGCCAACGAGGCTGCGCGTGCGAAGTTAGAGACAGTTTGCGATGGATATGCGGTCTGGGCGGTACCTTTGGTCGACGTAAGCTGGCGATGCTGTTAGCTGTTGTGTCTTCGGACGTGGGGTGCCGGGCGCCTACCTTGCCAGGACATGTTGGGTGAGGGGCTGTGAGGGAGTGTGATGAAGGATGCTGGTGTCGCAGAGGAAAATCTTAGCTCTGCGGCCAGGTAGATCAGCGATTCTTTGACTAAGCAGGAGCAGAAGAAAGCACAGGATATGCGGTGAGACGAAGCTAGGTAGCAAGTTTGTTGGGCAGTTGCAACTTCGGGTTGAGCCGCTGAGAGAAGAGTGAACGAGCTATTGGTGGGGCAGTCTTTTCTGTGACAAGCAACCCCGCAGTGCAACGACAGACTTGCCCACGACCATCCCTCCCTGGTCCTTTCTTCACGCCACCGCCCTCTTTGCTATCCAGTCCATATCATTCCTCCCTTCGAATCACGCTGCTGCGCTTATGGCGCCATCTTGCAGCTGTCTGGTGTGGGGGTTGTGTCCTGCATGTGACTTGTTCCCAGCATGGCGCCATTCACAGCCACCTACCTATCCAAGGTTCAGCAGAAGGATCCGATGCTCAATCTGTCTAAAGCAAGGAGGAAGGGGAGCCTTGTCTGATACATGTCTAAGATTATCGCGTTAGTCGACTACACTAACACCACAGAATACCCATCTCTCGTGTCTTAAAAGAGGCAGATGGAAAAATATAAAACCCGATTTGGAATAAGATACCCAAGTACCCAGGCATTCCATCAGTTGATGCTGCAAATTACTCACAAAAATATGCTGTCCCCATAAATCTTTATTGATGCTCCACAGTTGTGTCTGGGTCGATGTGAATGCGCACTTGCCAGAAGCCCATGTTGGCAGCATTGAGGTGCACTTTCCCAGCTCACATGCCTATTTTAGAGCCTGTATATATTCTCAAGAATGAGTACCTTTTTGACTTGTATCATTTCCATTGCGAGCAAAATGGCGTGGTGACACTGCTTGCTGCCCGAGTAAACATCGGCCCCGATGCCGATTGGCCACTGTCTAGTCACGTGCCGACGTTTTGAGCTCCAGCTCCAGTTTGGGCGTTGTTCGCCTGCAACACAGCAATCACAAACCCCACCACAGCCCCGGGGAAATCCTCCATGTACCACTGATCCAGCTTTGTCTAGTTATCCCACCTTCGGGGTTTGCATCCAAGCATGCCCTCTCGCAGCCCTTCCCGTCCGCGCTCACCGTCGCGATCGCGTAGCATTTCTCCCGACCGCTCGCGCACGAAATCACAGAGTCGAGCTCGGTCGGCGCATTCAAGATCACCACGGCGCTCAGTCTCTCCACGCTCCATTACACGCTCGCGCTCGCGCTCGCGAACACGTGATTCACGCTCTCTCTCCCCTCGGCGCAATGGCCGACGGAGCTACACACCAGACAGGGCGCGGTCGCGGTCACGAGGCAGAAGTTATACTCGCAGCCCAACACCAAAAGACGAGTTGCCTGCTCCTAGGAGCGCAAAAGTAAGCATCGACGAGAACTCCCTGGGCGCATTGCTCCAAGCTCTTTCAACGATTCTCACTGTGCCCACAGATTGTAGTAGAGTCCTTGACCAGAAACGTCAAAGAAGGTCACATCCGTGAGATCTTTGGAAAGTATGGCGAGATCAAGGAACTCCGAATGCCCATGAACCCAACATTCAACGTCAACCGTGGCGTTGCCTACGTCCTATACGCAGAAATGGAGGAGGCCGAGCGCGCAATCGCAAAGATGCACCATGCACAACTAGACGGCGCCAAACTACAAGTCTCCATCGTCCTCCCAAGACGTCGGTTCTCGCAGCCACCTCCCGCCGCGGCGCGTAGAGGCCCACCACCTCGCGAGAGCTTCTATGATTCCTACGATAACCGTGCTGGAGGAGGGCCACCAGGCGCCTATCGTCCACCCCCTATGGCCTCAGGAGGCCCATCACGCTATCGTTCGCCTTTCGGAAGACGCTCCAGGTCGCCACCCGGATATTTCAGGGGCGACAGAGGTGGTAGACGTGGCAGAGGAGGACGAGGCGGCGGCTATGGATATCGACCACGTTCGTACAGCCGATCTAGAAGCAGATCACCACTGAGAAGTCCCTTGCGCTCATCGTATAGCCGATCGAGGTCAAGGTCACCAGACAGGCGAGGATACGGCAGACGAGATTCCCCGCCGCGGAGACATAGGCGCGGTGGAGGCGGTGGCGGCGGTGGTGGTAGTGGGCGAAGGAGTCCCAGCTACAGCTCCTACGGCAGCGGAAGTCCTCGAGATCGTAGCCGGAGTAGAGACCGAAGGTGAAAAGCTCTAAACATGAAAGACAGTTTGATCATCATCAAAGCCACTTTGGCGCCTTTGCTCTGCCGAGTGTCATGTACCACCATCAGAGGATGAAAGTAAGCTCCTGGACCACGAGCCATGCTCAACTAATGCATTCTGCATTCTCCTTCAATATACCAGTGTCTTCCCAGTATCGCGTGATCGTCAAGCCATCTTCAACTGAAACCCCGCGCCCTTCTCCTCATCCTCCCTCCCAGCAAATAAACCACTAAAATCAACACTCCCCACCCCCGGCGCCTGCCCCCTCTTCGGCGCATTCGGACTTCTCTTCCTCCTCTTCTCCTGTCCCGCCTTACTCGGAAATGTAGGAAACATCTCACTCGGCTTAGGCTTCGGCTGCTCCCTGAAGTACGCATGCTCCAACGTCTCGCTCGCAGTCGGCCTACGCTCCGGATTCAGCGCCAGCAACGAAGAAAGCAAGTCGACACCCGCCGTCGTCAGAAACGGGAACCGCGCACGATCAAACCCCGGCGCTGCCGCCTTGTCACGCGGCAACTTGAGCGACTTTGCATTCGGCAGCCGATAAAACTGCGGCCACGACTTCTCCGACGGCAGGCCACACAGACTGAATATGCGCGCCAACTCATCCACCTCGTTCTTGCCCGGCAGCAGCGGCTCTTTTGCAAGCAATTCGCCGAAGACGCACCCGACGCTCCACATGTCGATCTCCGCGCCGTACGTGGGCGTCCCGAGGAGCAGTTCTGGCGCGCGGTACCACAGCGTGACGACGAGCTGGGTAAGTGGCGCGGTCGCCGGCGGGGTGTAGCGCGCCATGCCGAAGTCGGCGAGCTTGAGGTGGCCGCGGTTGTCGAGGAGGATGTTGGACGTTTTAAGGTCGCGGTGCATGATGGCGTGTGCGTGCAGGAAGGACACGCCGGAGACGAGTTGGCGCAGGAGCGTTTTCACTTCGCTGCTCATGAAGCGCTCCGCCATATCTTCCTGCAGCGTTTTGAGATCGTGTTCGAGGAATTCCATGACCAGGATACATTCAGTGGGGTCGTCGCCTGAGAGGACTTCGTGTAGCTCGACGATGTTGGGGTGCGGGCGTACTTTTTGGAGGATGGCGATTTCGCGTAGGGCGGTGATGGGGAAGCCGTCTTGGGCGTAGTCCATTTTTACTTTCTTGAGGGCAACGATGGCGCCCGTGGTAATATCTTTGGCGCGTGAGACCCAGCCGTAGGAACCTTCTTCGATTGCATTGAGGGTTGTGTAGTTTGAGCTGTGGCGACAAGGGGCCCATTCGCCGGCGTTGAATCTCAATAGTTTCCTGTCGCCTTCGGCTTCATTAGTTGATGAAGCTTGAGTTTCGTCTTCTCCAGAGGACAGGCGACGCCGCTTAGAAGGTCGTGGCTCGGTGTCTCTTAATTGTGACTTGGCTGCGGCTTCTGCTTCCTGTTGCTTGAGAAGCTTGAGACGTTTCTTTTCTTCCTTCTCTTTCTTCCGACGGAGGTCTTCTGCCTTGTCTGCGTCTGTGTCTGCCCAGCGCGATGCCATTGCTTTTGTTCTGAAGTAACTACTTTGATACTATGCCAATGGTGCCATGTGTCCCAATCGATCGCAATAGATTAATTTTAATTTCCTATCTCGTCGTTACGGAGAGATGGTGGATGAAGAGCGAGAGCACGTGGGGTGACGTTGGAGGGTCATAGCTCCTTCACCTCGGCGTTCCGAAATGACTTTTTTGTTCGTATCGGGCGCATAGACGTCATGGAACTTCGATAATATTGCCCGATATGAGAGCGAATTCGCTCAATTTACTTCGAACGGCTGCGGGAGGTAGTCATTTGTATTTGAATAGTCATAGCCATCGAGGAGCACAATATGCGGTTCGGTGGGCTTCGACATTGACCCCAAAATCGTCTACAGAGCGGAAATGGTCGACTCCACTAGCGAAAATACTGGGCGAGGCTATAACAGTGCGTATTAATAGGTACAATAAATATTAGTTGCTAATTTGAACTAGACAACGGGTCCTATCTCTGTAGCAGCGTATATGCGACAATGTCTTACCGCACCTGAGGGCGGATACTACACGCGACAGACAGACGCTGGCCAAGATCAATTTGGGACAAAGGGTGACTTTGTTACTTCGCCTGAAATTAGTCAGATATTTGGTGAGCTAGTTGGTATATGGCTATACGCAGAATGGTTGGCCCAAGGGAAGAAGGAGAAGGTACAGATTATTGAAGTTGGGCCAGGAAGAGGAACATTAATGGACGATGTACTGCGTGTACGTCAAGTCGTTCTCTATGAACAAATTTCCTTGAAAGCTGACGGAGTACAAGACTATATCAAGCTTCAAAGGTTTTGCGAACTCTATAGAAGCAATCTACTTAATCGAAGCATCGCCGCAACTACAGAAACAGCAAGGCAAACTCCTAGCTGAGACAGAAAATTTACAGAAGAGCGAATATGGGTGGACAGCGCCACTGAAATATATCCCAAATGTTAGCATACAATGGTGCGAGGATATAAGATTTGTACCAAAAGGTATTTCAAAGTATTTCTTACTCGCGCTCAATCGCTAAATCCAGGACAGAGGAGACATCGACTCCATTCATTCTTGCTCACGAATTTTTCGACGCACTTCCAATCCACGTTTTTCAAAATGTAACGCAATCATCAATCCCTGCTTCATCCACTATAATCACACCGACTGGGCCCATCACACCCAAGCATGGCGTAACAGTACCCAAGAACATATGGCACGAGTTGGTAGTTTCGCCTACGTCTCCATATGCGTCGGCTGGAACTACCATTACGACTTCCACGGCGTCTAAGAAGAATGAAGACAAACTAGACTTCCAATTAACAGTATCAAAAACGCCAACACCGCACTCCCTATACTTACCGAAGATGTCAAAGCGTTACGAAAAGCTGGAAAATACACCAGATGCTATCATTGAGATCTCCCCGGAATCTCTGTCATATGTTTCTGACTTTGCTGTCAGAATAGGCGGCAGCACCCCTCCAGAACCAGCACCTCAAAGCGCCAAACCAGTCCCGAGCCCATTTCTCAAAGTGAAACCCTCAGGCGCAGCCCTCATCCTCGACTATGGTCCTTCCAACACCATCCCAGCAAACACTTTCCGCGGCATACGGTCTCACCACGCAGTCTCGCCATTCACAGCACCCGGTCTAGTCGATCTCTCCGCCGACGTCGACTTTCTCGCTCTCGCCGAGTCTGCCCTGAATGCCTCGCCAGGTGTAGAAATTCACGGCCCTGTAGAGCAGAGTTTCTTTTTATCGACTATGGGCATTAAGGAGCGCGCTGAGCGGTTACTGAAAGGTGCGAAGGATGACGAGACGAAGAGAAGGCTGGAAACAGGGTGGAAGAGACTGGTTGATAGAGGGCCTAATGGCATGGGGAAGACGTATAAGGCTATGGCTATTGTGCCGTATATTGAAGGCGCAAAGATGCGGAGACCTGTTGGGTTTGGTGGAGATATTATTGGCTGAATCCAAGGAGCAAGATCTGTAGCATGCGGCACGTCACCGTGATGACTACGGAGAACTACCGAGCAGTCAAGTGCACTGCCCTGCTCTTGCATTGCCACGTTGTGAGATGACTAAGCGCAATCTGCACCTTTCTCAGCCTTGCCTTGTGTAGCTTGCTCACCCCGCTATTGTGATACTCGGACGAAGCCAGAAATATGAGCGGAGACGAAGCTAGCAATGTGGACATGGAACGCGTTCGAGGCTCGAATACAGACGAAACTAGCAGTATCAAAACAGACTGGGATTCATCCGTAATATTTCTACCATTCTAGAAAACCATCAAAAAGTACTAGGCAGCCGCTTCATCTACTCCTTCTTTGAATCTTAATAATTCAGACTTACTTTTCGTGACTAGCTCAGGGACTTGTGAACAATGTTTGGAAGACTTGAAATTCTATAATATCTCAGCAGAGTTTTTTGAGAGTTGTGGACATGGTGGCTTGCCTCGATTCACCCTAATCTTTATTCATAGCAGCTATTATTTTCGCAGACATGACTATAATCGGTGCATCATACCTAACTTAATCATGTCTTCCATTCCTGCATCTTGAACTGGCGGCCATGCCCAGGGAGGGATGCTCCTACAGGACAACTCCCTTGAAGTATGAAGTTTTGAGGATGCAAGAATGTCTATCTTTGCATAAATGGACACAAGGGCCCGTACATACCACAACACGTTCCAAAGTTTTATAGTCAAACCCATGCTGAACTGTGGCTTAACAGCTGCACTAAATTTCATCGAGAGGACTGTAGTGAGAAGCATCTTACCGTACCAGGCATGCGACTGTTGGATTGTAATAATGTCTACTGTGAAAGCTAGGCCTTCTGATGCGTGGCTTGCTTTGAGCTATGTGTGGGGTCCGGAGCCTTCAATTAAATCTTCGGAACATTTGAACCAAATGAGGTCACCACGCTCATAAACAACGTAATGATTGGCTCCGGGAACAAAAGCTTTTCTCCCCTAAACGGATATTCCACGGCAGATGATTTGAGTTCAGTCACCCAGATAGGCTTTGAAGCAGATATAATTTCACACAAAAGCTTCGTCAATTTCGATAGAGAAGAAAACCCCAACCTCGACGGTTCCGATGGAGAAGATGCATTCGCTCTACGTGATTGGAATGCAGTAAGTATTTGCAATCGTTCAATTTTATTCTGCAACCATCGTATGGATAAAGTACTAGGGGAATCAAGGATCTACTTGCACAATCTAAAGAGTGGTTTGTGGTCATGCTTCTTTGTACTACAGGGGCGTGTACGGCATTCATGTTGGTGGTTGAGTGGCAGAATGAGCAGAATCCTGTGCGAGTTGGTTCTATTATAGTATCTATTCCGGATCACGATAAGAAACACTATACCAGTCTGTGCTCAAAACTGGCAATGGAAAGGTGGGCACTCACATTGGTATGATGAGAGTATCACATGTAATATTTTCTCGAGTTACTGCAGAGGAATTTATAGACACATGTAACGTTCCATTGCTAAATTCTAGGTATATGACCTCGGAATTCTAAAATCATCTAATGATACTGTGGCCATCCGCCATAGGTACAATATGGGATTAACTACTAGGTAGCAGTAGGTAATATTGGGGGGGAAACGCTATATCTAGGAATGTACTGCCAAATACAACCGAAATTAAAAGCCACGGCTTTACAAATATTAGTATGCTTCATATGTTGTAACACGAAAGCCTTTACTATCCACCACATTGCATAATACTCATCCGGGTCGGAGATAACAGGCAACTTTCTACCTTCCCAACTCCATTCTAGCGAGGTAACTAATACTTAAATCAACTCCACATATAAACCATTATCTACCTTCTTTTCTGTAGGATAGGGCGGGTCGTCTGTAGATTTGCTAGTCATAAATACTGTCATCTAAGGTACTTTTTTGGTACTTATAAATATCGCAGCACATAAATTTGATAAAACATGAATGAACTATAGCCATAAGCTCTTAAAAACATCACTATGCTTGGACAGAAACAATTTTCCCTCCTCGCTAACAAGTTTAGATGCATTTCTTTTTTCAAACAGGCGTTGTATTTGACATGACAACTTGTACATTCGTAAGATGTCCGGAGTGGTGATTCAAAATTCATCCACGCCCTGTCTGCTTCTCAAGAACGCACACGCATTTTACAAACTAAACCTCACCTACACGCTCACCCTTCCACTCCCTCTCCACCAACACACACACGGCATCACTAATCAACATATGCATTTTTACTTTTCTTTATTAAAAATCATCACTACAGACCCCCTCCCCTTTTCCCCACATCACACATAGATTTGAGGAAATCTACTAAAACCAACTCAAACACAATTTAATCCACACACCTCAACCACCACTTACAAGCCTGCAAACACAACGCTCACAAAGCCCACGGCGCCAGCAAGAACACTTATCTTCACCGTGGCCGCCGCGCCCGTGTATTGCACGGGTGGAGGGCGCGCGGATGTACCTGGGGTGCTGGCGCGGCGGGAGAGCCCGGAGTACCTGGGGAGCCGGAAGACCTGGAGTACCGGGAGTACTTGGAGCACCAGGAGTACCTGGCTTCCCTGGAGCGCCAGGAGAACCTTGGGTACCTGGAGAATTGGGAGAGCTAGGAGTCCCTGGAATACATGGAGTACCCGGCGGCCTAACAATGACCGACGTGATGGTCGTTGGTTTACCCGCCGGCCCCGTCGTAGTAATGGTTGCAGTTCTCGTAACAGACTAGGTAACAGACACGGTGATAAGGTTGCCAGGCCGCGTGACAAGGACGGTGACGGGCCGGGGCGGCATAACAGTGGTGTTGATCTTAGGCGTGCTGATGGGTGGGGCAGGCGTGGGTGTCGAGGTCAGCGGGAGGGGAAGTGACGTAACTCGTCACGATCTGCAACGAGGTGAGCAACTTGGTAGTGACGGGAGGCGGAATGGGCGTGTAGACAAGGTATTCGGGAGTGTAGACGGGGTAAGCAGGAGGAGTAGACATAAGGTAAGAAGGAGGAGTGTGGATGGGATAAGAAGGTGGGGAGTAGGCGCGGTAGTCGGGATAAGCAGGGCGGGCTACAGTTGTAAAGGTCTACGATGTGATAGTCGTAGTGAAATGACAGGTAATTACCGATTTTCTTAACAACGGTAGTGATGTTCCAAATAGATCTTGAAGTGTTATTGAAGCGAGTGAAGCGCTGTCGAAACGATTGATGGTGATTCATATTAGTCAATTGTGTATCCATCTTATATCAAGCTCTACTATCACCTGTGGCCGTTTGCGAGCACTACGTCGTGTTGCTGTGGAGGTTTGAAAACTAATCTGCACCGTTTCCGGTTGGTGCTTTGTCCTAGTAGCGTTGCTACGTAGGAGTAAATTTTGAGCCTCGTTTCCGGATTAGGTTGGAGTGCTAGAATGCGTTGATCACTAGCTTTGAGAGCCAACAGCAACAGCGGCTGACGTTGCCAACGCGGGGTAGGGAATTGCTTCTTCTTGGTGTGGCGTCCAAATGCTATTTTCGGTACTTTTACCTGTGTCATCGCGCGGTATGGGTCGAGCAGTGGTGTTTGTGTCCCAGCGAACGATGTCCTGCCACACATACTATTGTCCTTGAAGAACGCATAAAGAAATATGCGGGTCCTGGGAAGTTTCATACAACGGTACTAATAGGAGAATTTGGAAGTTTTTTCGCGAAACCTTTATCCGAACACCGGATGATGCGTTTATTGATTCGAGTTCGGGAGACGTTCGTAAACTCTTTGCGTCATAAAATGCACGCGAGCAATAGTTGGACGCATTTAGATCTAATTCATGTAGCAGAGTAAGCAAATTCTCACGATTTGGAAATGCCCTGGTCGTGATTGTGTCTCAAGTTTGTACTAATGAACTGCTACCACTTGTCTGCTAGGACATAGGGATCGCTATAGTATGATCCCTGCACTGTCCATTGAGTGATCCTGAAGTGTGAGCGTAACCCTTGTTTAAGAGTAGGTATACATATATGAAATTAGAAGAAAAGAGTGAAACATGCGTCGTGGGGTTGAGACAAGCCAGACCTTGTGGACGAACCAAGCTAAATATAGGCAGATACCCCGAGAGACAAAAAACGTGGTGTTTCATTCCGCAGAAACTGTTAACACAATTATGGGATATGATAGTCGAAGTGTCTCTTCAGGGGAACCTTGGGTGCTTATTTGTACTTGGACTTGAGATCGACTTGCAGCTACTGTACATGTAAAGTTGTGGTATAGCTGCGATAAACAGAAGGGGCTTTCCCGAGTACGAAGAAATCTAATGCAGCATCAGATTTTGATGAATAACTAAGTTGTGTGATAAAGTGGTAATGGTTGGATGACCGTTCTGCTGAGACAGCGCTGGGCTGGGATGAAAAAGGTCACGTGATGACATTCGATCAGCCTAGTGTCAGCTATGCTAATTTGAAACTAGCGCCCCGCTAACGTACAGGCGAAAATCGAACTTTAGGAGATTTTTGAACTTTGATCTGTAGCTTCATCATGGCGCCGTAAGTCTCTGTCAAACGCAACATTTGCTGCCTGCCTATCTCATCATTTACTTACATCTTCTAGAAGCGTCCCGACACAGAACGACATTCTTGTTCCCGAGACGCTGCTGAAGAAGCGGAAGTCGCGGGAGAAGGCTCGCGAGGAACGCGCTCTTGCGACGAAGGAGAAGAGAGGTACGGTACCTCCAATGTGCTATGACGATTCAAGGGGGCAATTGTGATGATTATAACTACCACACTATCGGCTAGACTACGGTCAATGTTGTCGAATTGTTAACCATCTTTCGGGAATGATACAATTGCCCTCTTGATCTTGTGGTACATGGCACCTACATGTCAAAGTTCACGCTGACAACAAACAGAGAAGAATAAAAAAAAGCGAGAGGTCATCTTTACGAGGGCAGAGAAATATGTGAAGGAATATCGTGACGCCGATCGAGAAAGGATACGGCTGTCCCGTGAAGCCAAGAAGAGCGAAAGCCTTTACGTTCCTGCAGAGGCAAAGTTGGCCTTTGTTGTACGTATCAAGGGTATCAACAAAATCGACCCCAAAAAGCGCAAGACACTGCAGCTTTTGCGTTTGCTGCAAATCAACAATGGCGTTTTCATTAGACTCACCAGGGCGACCTTGGAGATGTTGAAGAGTGAGTGCATCCGGCGCCAAGGGCCGAGTGCTAGCTAACTCTACTACAGTTGTGGAGCCATTTGTTGCTTACGGTTACCCAAACCAAAAGTCTGTCCGTGAGCTTGTTTATAGTAAGTTACTTTACGTGTCCAACAAAGCTGGTCGCTGACTCGGCATGCAGAGCGAGGTTATGGCAAGGTCGACAAGCAGCGACTTCCATTGACAGACAACGAGATCATCGAGGACAACCTCGGCAAGTATGGAATTATCTGTATGGAGGATTTGATCCATGAAATCTACACAGTTGGGCCCAATTTCAAGCAGGCATCCAACTTCTTGTGGCCTTTTAAGCTGAACAGCCCAACGGGCGGTTTCCACAAAAGAAAGTTCAAGCACTTTATTGAGGGCGGCGATCTTGGCAACCGAGAGGAGAAGATCAACGAATTGATCAAACAAATGAATTAAGCGCGAGCAAAGTGATTGCGCAAGCAAAATGGGTGCGGGGAGGGACATTGAGGGATATTGTCGCCGGACTCTCGGAATTGAGCACTGGCATCGGTGACTGGCGTTGTAAGGGAAGGTCCGAGGACCTCAGGATCATTTACGAGCCCACGTGCAGACGCATGTTTATTAGAAGAGGGTAAGAGGGTAAGAGGCTCAGGCGTTTTGGGAATCATGTGATACGGACAGCGATGTGTAGTACTATGTGCAGGTACCTGCAATTTGCACGAGAGGCTTGGGGTGTGTAAATGACACGAGATTGTTGCGCGGCGGCAACGGGAAAGAAGACGGTATCAGCCAAGCCGAGTGCATGGCAGCACATGCGCCATCATCTCAGCCTGCTTTGCATGTCATGATCATTGCGGTGGGCAAAGTGAATCAGGTGCGTAATCAGGACACGATGTTTGTTGCCTGGACGAAGATCTCGTGGGCGCTGCGAACGGTTACTGGCTGCGTGTGAGGGCAGGCTCGGGACCAATTACGAGCAGCGAGCGAGCAGCGAATAAGCAGAGCTGTCAAATTTTCATGTGGGCGCTTGATTACGGAGACGCCAGGCCAGACACAGGCGGACGACGAAAATTGAACGGGGTTGCCACTGTGGAGGTGTATGACGGTATGACGGGCACGCAGCGCGGCCGGTGTCGCCGCTGGTGTGCAGGTTGACGAGGTTGGCCCGATTGAGGCAGACTTGGCTGATGGGAAAGGTCACCCCTCATCGTCAATGATGCAGCATGCGCGGCGCCGGTGTGACATGACCCGCCTGGTGGACCATGGATGCAGAGGCAGGGCCTGTCCGACTGACCGACCGACTCTGATCCCTTGGGCCAGAGGCCAGCATGCCGGTCAGCAACGGAGAAGGGAGGGCAGTGGGCACGGGCGGGGCGCCGCAGCACAAGAGATTGTGGTGTTGTGGCCTAATCAAGGGCTGGCTCACACGGTCCGGAGTCTATATTTGCGCTGGTGTTGGCAGCAGCTCCTGCTCGACGAGCGTCAGACGGGACTCAGAGTCATCACAGACGGATGGCAGATGGCGGATGGCGGATGGGGGCTGGCGGCTGGCGGCTGGCAGGAGGGCCCTGGGTGACTGGGAAGGGTCTGCTGAGCCCGAACTACTGCATGCAACGGCTGGAAAACAGGATGGCAGCATGGAGCGGCAACGAGGGCAGAGAGACGTGGCTCGCTCCAGGGCCGGCCGCGGGGGCCTGCCATTGGCGGGCGTGCGGCGAGTGCGTGTTAGGGGCGGCCTGCAGCCGAGTGCCTGGCGATGGGCATAACAGCGCGCTAGCCTGCATGCGGCAACGGTGCGCTGCTAATGAACGATGGATGGGTGGATTATGAAGAGTCGCCGCGAGTGTGTGCGTGCGTAGTGCGCAGCCCATTCGCTTCCACAACGGGGCCACGCTCTCCATCCGCCCTCTCTCCCTGCCCTTCCTCACCCTCCTCTCTCCACACCACCCAGCACCGCACTTCAACACCGATCCTCCCTCGCCCTCGCCCCCCGCCCTCATCCTCCGTCCTCCCCCCTCACCCTCTCTCCCTACCGCCGACGCGTTGCAGCCGCTGCGTTGCGTTTGCTCACCTTGAGCCTTCGTCTGTCTCGTAATAGCGGGCTGACTTGACCGCTGGCCAGTCAGCGAACGCTCGGGCGCCGCGGCTCCTGGCCCTCCTGAGTCCTGTATCTCAGCACCCGCTCCCCATTGCACCTTGCATCGGGCCTGTCCAAGTGCTGCGTCTGCTCTCCCCTCTCCCCAGCGTGCCGCTCGTCCTGAGGAAAGTCTCAAAAAAAAAATAATAATAAAAAGGACCAGACCCTGGCCCCGTCCGGGTATCCCCTAACAGCTCAACCACTTGACGATTCACCTTTCGTCCCGGTTTCAACACCAAACTGCATTGTGCTGCACTGCACTGCACTGCACTGCACGGTATTCTCGAGCGTTGTTCCTTCTGTCTCCGTCGGCGTACCTGCGACTGCTTTCCGGACCTAGCAGCCTCCGATCCCCTGTTCGACAAACCATCAGTATTCATACACACAGCATCATAGGCGACCTATTCACTTAGCCTTCGCCCTGGTTGATCCTTCAATCACGCCCGCACCCGCGTTCACTTCCTCCCAGTTTACGCTGCGCCACCCACATTCACGCTCCGTTTGTCAACCACCCGGGCCTGCATTGCAAGTGACTGTATTCTTACAACCACTTTACCTTCTCTCTCACCTTCTCCTATCAAAGACACCGTCTCTCATCGCCAAACCCCACCTGTACATGAGCGCATCTTGCTAGAGCCGGTCGTCATACCTCAGAGCGCACGCTCACCCTCCCAGCGGCTTGGAACGAAGAGACTGTACGTCACGCTACGCCACCCAACTAGCTGCATTGCCGTGCGTTTGCTAACTCATTGCGTAGGCCAACCGTCAGTCTCTCTCGTTCTTCTGCGTCACTCAGCGCCACCATGCCGTCCTTTTACCCTCGTCAGAGCATGCCTCGGCAGTTGCTGACACCCCCCGAATTCGTTCCCAGCTACCACTCTGGCTGTGGAGGTACGCAATACCAGCAGCAGAACGGCTACTCAGGCCAGCCTGCAATTCGGCAGCAGGACGACGGTTACGATTTCGCAGACCGCTACAGCCAGCTCGCTATTGCTATGCCACCCATGTACCCACAGGCAGGCACCTACCTCAGCAATGCGCCTATCAGCCTCCCGGCTCCAGGCTTTTACGAGGCCGCGAGTGCACCTCTTCTTCCGCCAATGCGCGTCCAGTCAGGCCAGCCCATGGCAGATGCGGCGCTGCAACACCAACGCGCTCACGAGTACAGCCACCAGCGCACACAGCCCCCGGCCAAGGAAGAAAAGCCTGTTGGTGGAGTGTCTGCTAAGCTCGACTACGACATGGATGTCATGACCGATTTTGTCTGCGACACCGCTTTGCGCCTCATCACTCCTGGCCGCATGATGCCCACACCCTTTCGCAAGTGGGTTCACCAGGTGCTGTGTGCGACACGACTGCCCTCTGCGACCATTTTGCTCAGCATGTTTTACTTGAGCAACCGGATGCCCATGTTGTACGCCGAGCCCAAGACTAACACTCACCTGTTCCGTCTCCTCACTATTGCCCTTGTGCTTGGCAGCAAGTTCCTCGACGACAACACCTTCATCAACAAGTCCTGGTCTGAAGTTAGCGGCATTCACGTCGAGGAGCTGAATCGCCTCGAGATGGAGTGGTTGAACGCCATTGACTACCAGCTTCATCGCGACCCCATGGAGCATCAAGGTTGGAGGTACTGGTCAGACCAGTGGGAAGAGTTCCAAGACCATGCTGCTGCTCGCGCCGGCCGTAGCAACAAGCTCAGCCCAATCGACACTTCCGTGCAGCGACGGTCCTTGAACCCAAATAAGCCGCTTCCTCCGCTGCCCTCTCAGACGTTTAGCCAGCTAGGATATGAGTTCACCCCCAAGTCCGCGCAGTCCTCCCAGTCGTCCTACAATGCGTCCAGCTACTCTCCATTTGATCCTTGGAGGTCTGCAAACGAGCACTCGCCCGCGTCAGCACCCATTACGGGACCCACTACGCCCGAGTACTATGGCGCTGCGGGTGCATGGGCTCCGGAAGGATACTCGCGTCGCACCATGTTCGGGTTCCCTCCCCTGTCTCAGCCCACCGCCCAACCCCAACAGCAGCATGCAACCAACTACGGCCCGCCTGCATATGTCAACCAGTACAGCACTTCTGTCTGGAACCAACATGGCTCAAACTGTGGCTGCAGTTATTGTGTGCAGCGGCACCAAAACTATTTCCTGCCCCCCAGCTATGGCCCCCAAGCTGTTGCCGTCTAATTGCTGCGACACATGGCTTGCGACGACGTGCTCGCTGCACAACTGCTCATTTCACCTTCCATCTTCATCTTAGCGATTCATCTGTCCAAAAGTATCTATTCATTTCTGCCAAGTGTCTCGGTCCATGTGGCTGCCTCCCACTTCAGACCCATTGGACACTGGGCACAATTGGCCTCCTCGCCACGAGTGAAGCCTACACTTACCTATCTGGAACCTTTCTCTCGAGGCGCGGAATCGCTATGTTCTTTCCGCTATTTGCACGCATATTGGCGCCCACTCCGGATCTCACGAAAACGCACCAGGCTGCGATCATTCTGCATGATAGATTTCCCTTACTCTTTAGCTTGTTCTTTCGTTATTCTTGGCACTGCGTTCTAGACACAGGGTTATTCACGGTTTTTTCTTCGGCACGCAAAGTGAATTGGGGTCCTGGCGTTCTTGATTGACCAAGGTCACAGCAATGCCTTCTAGTTCTGGACGCACGCAATCCACGCTTTGAGCGTTTGGATTAGTGCAAGCTTCCAGCTTTACGATTGTTTCTTTTCTGCGCGCATCATCTCAGTGGTTTTTTTTTTTTTTTGGGGGGGGGGGGGGGTTTGCACTGGTTAATGTTCATTCTGGAGCTGGTCTCGACACACTGAGTCGCTCCCGGATCCAGGTTGCCTCTTCGCCACGTCTGCACTCACTGCACACATGGCGAAGCGATGCAACTTCTGGATCTCTTTTCATGTCCTTTCCGATCACGACTCGATTACCTTTCATCCCCACCTTCCGCAATGGTCGGATGTAATTAATGGCATCAGATTGATGGGCGTCCATCTTGTTTCCTTCGCATGGCGAAATTCGTCTTTTCTTCTTTGTTCAATACCATGGCATTGTTTCAGGCACAGGCGGAGAACTTCTTTTGGTGTACACTCCACCCACAGTATAGGCGAGGCTTCGTAGTGATACAAAAATGCGAAAACACAATGGAAAGCGGCAAGGCCGCGTTGTATGAATTCTTCCCCTTCTACTGTGATGGTTATGCAGGGGGTAGATCCGCGTGGCTCAACGCATTCCCAATGATGCGTGATTTGTGGTTGGTTGAAGGCCGCTATGTGTCGGTGCATTGCATGCACAATTGTGAGGGCAGCAATTGGCTGCGAGAGTGTTGAGGCTTGGGCGAGTTGTTTGCCGCCAGGAGGTGGTTGAGCAATGAGGGCGTGCTGCTGACCTTGCTTTAGTGTGACTATACAGTGAGAGCTCATACCAACCACGTCTTCCCGATGCGAATATGAATGTGGTTCGTGATGCCGGAGTTAAAGCTTCTCGTCCGACAGCGGTTTCGTCCGGAGAACGGAGGAGAAGATAGGCCGCTCCCAGGCTGGTCATTCGGTTGCGGGTAGGCTGCCGTGGACGATGGTCGCTATTGGTTGTCTGTATCGGAGCCTCGTCGTCGACGTCAACCATACTTCCATTACGTGCGTTTCTGCACTAGAACCACCGCTACCGCCATGACGCGGGTGCAAAGAGTTTCTATCGTCCGTACATAGGACGACTGAGGCTACGTGGGAGATATATATATATACAGCATCAATGTTCTTACGCTCGCCATTGCAAGTATTCACACGGATTGTGACGAAAGCACACGCATCAAAGGTGCTTAGAAAGACCCAGTGGACTTGTTGGCAACCCCAACTCAGTACCACAGCCAGGATGAGCTCTATAAGCGGAGCAGGAATAGCCGGTCTTTGCGCTGCAGTATCCATCCCAGCAGAACCCGCCCCCCAGCCCGAAGACGCGAAGGAGAAGGCACACCACCTGAAGAATGGAAAGGGCTTCGGAAATCCATGGCCTAGTTTCCGCAAAACCACAGTCTTCCAGTTTCTGCGGATGATGATCTGGTCCGTCTTGATCCATCCCGCATAGAATATATCTCAACCATAAGACTGACAATCCCAGGCGCAGACTCACCGGCCAAGCCAACACTCCCGACACTTCCCTCTCTACCCTGCAAGTCCATGCCCCAACCTTTCATGTCTCGCGCGACACCCCCAAGCTCCGCGCAACGTGGCTCGGCCACGCCTGTTTCTACGTAGAGTTTCCTGGCGGCTTCCGTGTGCTGTTTGATCCTGTGTTTGAGGACTGCTGTGCGCCTATCAACATCAAGAGTTTGCGCCGCTTTACGCCGCCGCCGTGTGAAATCGAAGACCTACCTGTTGTTGACGCTGTGGTCATCAGCCACAATCACTATGATCACCTAAGCTACCCTACCACTCTCCGCATACACAAGAAGTTTCCAAACGCGCACTTCTTCGCGCCGTTGGGGAACAAGAAATGGTTTGAAGACTGTGGCGTAAGCAATGTCAATGTTACGGAGATGGACTGGTGGGAGACGCGTGATGTTGTGTTGAAGGAGGATGGGAAGAGTTCAATTTCTGCGACCTTTGGCGCCCTCCCCTGCCAGCATATGACGGCCCGCACGCCCTTTGACAAGAACAGAACACTCTGGTCCTCCTGGTCCGTCGAGAGCGGCGGCGCAAAGGTCTGGTTCGCCGGGTACGTCCGTCCCCATATAACCCGCCCCCCCCTTCACCCACACACACATAACCCACCTCCTTCTTCATCCACACATCATAATCCCCCCCCCCCCCCCCCCCCCCCCCCCCCCCCCCCCCCCCCCCCCCCCCCCCCCCCCCCCCCCCCCCCCCCCCC